>JANAWD010000999.1:0-10328 GCA_027627245.1 Meripilus lineatus | reverse complement strand
TTCAAGCACTCCCCAACCCCCTTTGCCCTTCCTCAGCTCAATGCGCCCCGTCCTCAACGCACCCCTCAACCCATCATAACTGCTCCTCGACCCATTTCACCCGTCTCTCAACCCGTCTCGCCCGTCATTCAATTTGTTCCCGCCCAGCCCCCTGCTCGCCAAATCATCGCAGAGGATGACGTTCTTACTCCTCCTCCGACCCCAAGCTTCTCCGAGAGGAAGCTCCGCGCTGGTGACACCAAACCTAGGATATCTAGACCGAGTGTCTATACCTTCCTTCAGCGACTTGAACCTCCTCTTGGAGCGCATATCGGGGTTTTTGACGGGCTTGGAATACAGTCTTATGAAGACTTGGTCAATCTTAGGAAGATGGGCGACCAGTGCCAGGATAGGCTTCAGAAGAGGTTGGAGGACTCGGGTCTTTCTTTCATGGATAGTCTTTTGTTCTTGGATGGATTGAAGTCGTTGAAGTAGACACTGACATTTTCGACATTCCTTTCTTTTCCTGAAGACGCCCCTTCCCCCTCTCCCCTCGTTTGAAGCATTTATTTTGTGAGATTGAGTATTTATTCCAGCCTGGATGTGTAATACACCAATTGTACTTGTACTTGTCGCCCTCCCCCAATCCTCGAATACTCCGTACCCATCTCATCGTTGCTGTAGTAGATATTCTAACTCCTAATGTACATTATGCGTGGATCATTAATTCGCTTCCCGACTATTTCTCCGGGTCCTAACACAATGTATAGGGAACCGGACTCGCGATCGCATGGAGTCGAATTAATTATCTGACGAAGATTCAAATGAGGGTGAACCTGACTCGAGGTATTCCTCCAAAGATCTGCGACTCGGATATCTCCCAGAAGTCCTTGAGGATCGGGCGACCAAAGGTGGTGCAAAGTCGACTCGGGAGGTGGGGCGAACCTTGATTGCTGCGGCCTGTGGAAATCTAATCTTTACACGATCCTTAGCAGGCGCAATCGTGCACAGTCATTCTTGACGAACCCCCCTAACGTCTGGACATGAGAACATGACTCTAAGGATCGGCCCCTCTCCACAATTAAGGAAACAAACACCAGGGTCATTCCTGACCCGATGCTTCTGAAACCGAATTATGGAAAGTTCTGAATCGTTTTGGGATCTGCCTTGTTCTGGAAATATGCATATGAATCATTTATGATAATATTATTTGTTCGTGCTTGAAAACATATAACAGAAACCTCCTTGTTTCGGACCTTGAACTCACCACAACTCCCATGTGAGTCCCCTTTATTGTCAGGTCCCTTTCTCGCCGTTCTTGAAGCCTGAAGCTCGAGGTCTGACATCCCCGTCTCAGGTCTGATATATCTGAACTCACACCCGACCCCTTGACAAAGGTCCCTGCTGACGAGGACACCGACAAAATCAAGATGCCCTACTCCGAAGCAAGATATCTCAATCAGGAACAATGCGACATCTGCCATGAATTCTTCACCTGTCTCTCGAATCATAAAAAGATGGTGCATAACAGTATGATCGAAATTATCCCTACGGATGGGTCGCCTTCTAGGCTTATCGCGAGAGGTGAGGACGACAAGTTTGAGTGCATACACGCGGGGTGCGAGAAGAGGTGTTCGACGAGTCTTTCAATTCAAGTACGTCCAATCCTTCCGTCCGTCCTCTACAGTTGAGCGTGACGACATTCGTTTGGTGTAGAACCACGTCAGGGGATGCTCATATCGCCCTATGCCCGTCTTGGGATTGGATGACGCAGCTCCCGGGCCCGCCTCTACCAAATCCGAAACGAGGGATTCCGACACTCCTAATACGAGGTTTCGGGGGCAACCTAGGCCAGTGAAACCAGCTGGAGCCGATGAGGAGTACGCTTCGAGGTCGACGACTACACGGAGTCGCGGTAGGGGTCGAGGAAGGGGTCGTGGACGAGGACGGGGAGGGCGCGGTCGTTCATCCACAAGTAAGTCTCACATTAATCCTTCCGAAGATTACTTTGAGTGACTCTTTGGTTTTGCTTTAGGGGGCAGATCCAGCACACGAGTGGCCGTTACTCGGGCCGGGCCCAGAAAGCGCGTGAAGCTGTGCCAGAAGTGAGGAATCCGAAGGAGGGTAGCAGTCGCAATCGAGATGACGGCGATGGTCCCGGACTGTATTCGTATCTGGAGGACCTTGACGTGCCTTTGGGTCGATTCACAGGTGTGTTTGAAGGTATTGGGTGCAAGACCGTTCGGCATCTTCAGGCATTGAGTCTGATGGGCGGGAAATGGGAGAGGTTAGAGGCGATGTTGAAAGAAAAGAATATCTCGACGATGGAGTGGTGGGCGATTGAGTTATTGTTGGAGAAATTGAGAGACGAGCAGGGTTGATTTGGATTTGGTTCTTGTTTACTTTCCGAGGATTATCCTGTTATAGTATTTGGATTACTGTATTACTTGGTATCTTGAACGTTGAAAACAACAACGATGTCGAACTTGACCAAAAGCCAGAGCCTCGGGCATAGCCTCGGTGACGCTTTGGCGGATGGCTCGGAATTCTCACGAGCATCAACGAGTCGGTCCCTGTGCGAACATCATCGATGCATCATCTCAAGGTTTGTTTGCCTCTTTCAAGTTCGCCATGTCTCTGTTGCCCAAGACCCCTCAAAACCGAGTGTTCGAATTCAACACAGTTTGTGGTGAATAGCCATAACCCAGGCAACGAGGATCCATCCCTGTTCCCACCACAAACTGGGTTTGCCGATGGAACAGGCGTATCCGCAAGCGCAACATCATCGAACTTCTCTAGAGCCCTTGACTGGAAACTGCACAATGGCTTTCCTGTTTGCATTATTCCCGCACTCTCGCAAAGTTCTTTCTGAGTCCAAGCTTGTCAGTGACCATGTGCCGGTGCCGGGTGGCGCTGAAAGGCATTTAGTTTTTGACCCCAACAAGAGGGCTCTTTCAATTCGGCCTACTTACTTTTTGGTGCCTTTCTCAGTCGACTCGCAGAAAACCCTCGCCTCACTCTTTATTCGTACGTGCATCCAGCTGAATTATCGCCACACATATTTTCTCATTATCGCATCCAGAGAATCATGAATGCCCCGACGATATGTAAATTATGCGGAAGGGAGGTCAAGAGTATGAAGTCCCATGTTGATCTTGCACACCGAGAAACGGTAGTTGCTACATACCCCGACGGGACTCGCGTCGAGTTCAAAAGACTTGGAGGGGTATTTCGATGTGTCAAGTGCCCATTCGAGGTGAGAACGACCTTGGCATTACAGGTGCGCCTTTTTCGTGGTCGAGTGCCGCTTTTTCTGACTTACATCTTGAATGTAGTCACACACAAGACGGAGTTGTCCGGCATATAGCGAGTTGAATATCATCAATGCCCAGGTCAAGAAAGCCACGAAACCGGAGGAGAGCCCAGCTCGAACAAAGGTGAAGCCAGAGGCAAAGGCGGTCCCCCAGAAGCGGAAGGAAGTACGCAACGGTGAGTCTTGTTTGCAAAACAAGTAGGGGTCGCCTTCGGGATCTGTTAGACCAATTCGTTCAGAAGCTACTTTCCTCATGATCCCTCGATACTTTAATTGCAATGATAACACGTAAGGGATGCTCACTTTTCCTTTTCCTGTCTCCGTTTTCGAAATCAGATTCGTTTTCATCATCGGAGAGCGAGGAAGCTGAAGCCCAAGGAATCGCTGATAGACTTCAGAAGCGGCCACGGAGGTCTGCGACCAAACCGGATGGATTTTATACTATACGTATGCCTCCCGTTGAAATTAGAGAGTATTCAACACATGCGTCTATCAAGAGGGAGCGTCGTGCTCCGGCCCCTCCGTCGCATTCTCCCATTAAATCCGTCAAGAAAAGCGAAACCCCTGCCATCTCCAAAGCCGCATCCGCGCCCAAGCCTCAAGCTCCATCAGTACCTTCATCCCAAATCGTTCCCACAGCTGTCCCCGTGTCCACACCAATCACGACAGTCCAAGCTTCTTCGAAAGCGGAACCTGAAAAACCCAGGCATCGCGCGGTACCGCTTGACCCCAAGTTGACGATTTATGCATTTTTGGAGCAATTACCTCAACCGCTTGGCCAACTTGTTGTCAAGTTTACTAGAATCGGGGTCCATGATGTTGCCGATCTGGTGTTACGGCGGACGATGCAGGATGGGGTGGAGAGACTCGGACAAGAGCTGATGGAGTCTGGTGTGAATGTGGTAGAATGGAATGTGGTCAAAGATGCGTTGTCTTGATGGACATTGCCATGTTTCGGATTTGAGTAGCATGGGATATTCCCATGGCGTGTACAGAAATAAGTAGATGTAATGGTATTGCAACATGTGCGCCCTGAAGTAGGAATTGTTTTGCTGCGAGATGCGATGGCCGTGAGCGAGGTGGATGATAGCCGAAACGCCTCTGCAGAGTGTGGCAGAGAAAGCCATATTGAATATCCTCACTACTTTGGCTCCTGCACCCGCCGCTCCCTTTCCCTTTTATCTTTTTTTCCAGTCTTTCGCTCTTTCCTTCCTTCCTTCCCATCCTCGACCTCTCCTCTTCATACTTCCCGTCATACAACATTCATCAACATCATCTTACAGCAGCTCAATCCCCAGTTACGGTTCTATGCAGTCCCCGTCATTGATCGTCGTGCCGCCAACCCCAGTACGCAACAATCCCCACACTCCGTCCCCTTCAACTACAACAGCCTCAACCCCCGATTTATCTCCTTCATCTGACACCGACATTGCCCAAGAGAGGACGTCCTCAGAAACTACCATAGTCACAATCTATTCCATGTACGGCGAGGGTGAGGAGGAAGACGATGTCCGCAGCTGGTCTGCCTCAGAGTCCCTATCCGTCGTCGGCCACCGACACAAAGCTTCAAAAGAAATCGACCTCGTCGCAGTAACAAGACTCCCCGAATACACACGAGAGTCATTCTTGTCACCCCATCCAACTGACAAGCCACCTCTCGTGGAATTCTCAGAAGAGGCTCCCCCCTTTTTCGACACGACCCACCAAGGCAGGTTTAGCGTCGTACAAAACAACAAGCGGGGAACTCTGAGGACTTCGATTCTTTCAGACGACGACTCTGTTCAGCTGGCGTACTCAGACAGCCGTCCCACCTCATCCTACGTCCGTACCTCCACCATTACCAGGGCCACTTCAGATTTTGGCCACCTAGACTCTCAATCGCAACGAAAGAGCACCTTTGTACCTTCAGAAACGGATCGCCCTCTCCCACAATCTCTTCCCCCCAGCAGGCCTTCCAGTACGGCTTTCGGCTCTCCCGGAAGGCCAAGCTAATCATCGGCGTACCGCCGTCTCCCCAGACCCAGAAACACCATCAGCACCTAGCNNNACCCTCACTACAGTAGGACACTTGCAAGTAGACCACATTCACAGCATCGCCGAGTCGATCATCCTCACATCGCACCTCTGAAAGCAGCGATCCATATCGGTGGCAGAACCTCATTTGGTTTCTGCCGTTTCTTCCCCGACGTCTCAGCACCAAGGCGGCTTCCCGCCCTTCCACCATCATCCCCGACGCCACAGCCTTCTACTTCATCACCAAACACTATACCACTGCCATCAACATCACAAGTTACCCCTGCTGCATCCCCCGATACCAATAATACGTCCTCTCCTTTACTGCAAGTTCCTCCGACAACACCGCCAAAGAACGAACATGGTAGACGTACAATCAAAACCAGCACGCCCGAAAGCAAGTATTCATCTATTACTCGCTCAGAAGGCGAGGATGCGGACTCATTCCATGTGCGGAGCACGTATGCTCAGCTGGATCTTCACGGCGTGAAAGGAGACGGATATGATGAAGGGGTGGAACGCACGCGAGCGAGGGTCGGCGGAAGCAGAGCCAGTGAGCTGAGAGCGATTGAGGCATTGGCTGATGAGCACGAGAAGAGTCGAGACTTGACGCCGCAGGAAATAGAGACACTCGCAGGTCTTGATCGGTATGTTTTATTTTATTTTATTTTGCATTCTGTTTCCTCCTCGTTTCCCTGTCGTTACCCCCGGTCGGGCGTGGCTGAGAAATGAGGCTGGAATTTTGCTGCTGATTGTTGACATTCGGTTTCATTTTGATTAGATATGGTTTCTTTGTGATACCGTCCCACGATAGACTTATCCTTTTACCGGGTGCTCCTCTTGCAAAGTCACTTTCACGGATTACGACTGCTTCGACGAATGCACCGACGAATCCGCCTTTGCTTCGGTCTCAGCCTCCCTCAAGACCGCCTATCAAGGAACTTTCACGGACGGAGAAATGGAGCAGGATGTTGGAGCCAGTAGTCAGGGACCAAGGAGGGAACATCCAGGAGTGGGGTATCAAGCCCACAAAGGAGAGAAAGTTGGCTGAGAGAGTATATAAGGGTATCCCAGATCGGTGGCGGAATGCTGCTTGGGAAGTGCTTGTCAGCAGGCGGTCCAAGTCTGGGAAGAGGGAGTACGATGCGCTTGTGCGGGAGTATCACGAAGCGTTGGATAAACCTTCGACTTATGATGTTCAAATCGATTTGGATGTTCCCAGGACGATCACTGGTCATATCATGTTCAAGACGAGGTATGGTCAAGGGTGAGCATCATCTTTCTGCTGTGATTTGCGATCCCTGTGCTGATTCAACAACCATCTATGCATTGATTCTTCTCTGTCCGCAGACAACGATCCCTGTTCCACGTCTTGCATTGCCTTTCGCTTCGGTGCGAACAATGTGGATATTGCCAGGGTATGGGACCCATAGCCGCAATGCTCCTGTGCTACTTTGAACCCGAACACGTTTATGCAACCCTCATTCGACTCCATGATTCCTACTCCATGCATACCATCTTCAGCCCCGGATTCCCTGGCCTTCTCGAAGCGATTTACGTTCAAGAGCGAATCACTGAACAAATGATGCCCCCTGTTTATGCCGCATTCAAGACTCATATGATCTCTACGACATCTTACGCTACTAAATGGTATATTACCCTTTTTGCGAACTCGGTACCGTTTCAGACACAGTTGAGGTTGTGGGATGCGTTTTTGTTGGAAGGACCGGATATTTTCATTGTGGTTGCCGTTGCGATCGTCTGGGTTTACCGAGGTCAGTACTTTCTCTCTCTTCGCCGTTTTGGTGTACTTGGGTTTTCTCTTGCGGTGTCACCTTTGGCGAGGTTGGTTGACTCGATACAATAATTGCTGACTTTTCGGATAATTTATGACAGATCATATTACATCGGATTCTGCAAATTTCGAGAGTGTGCTGTCATTGCTCTCATCATTCTTCGTTCCTGAAGATGAGAATATGCTACTGGCTTGGGTTGAGAAGGTGATGTCGGATAAGAAGCTGCGGTCGAATATGCACCATTGGAGAGCTGAATGGAGGCGGTTAGTAGAGACTGGCGAGGACACCAATGCGTTGCTATGACCCCGGCCCCTGTTCGTTCCATTTTCACGCCCTTTCACGTTAGCACCACCCATCCGCTTCACCTTCACCGCCGTTGTTCGTCTTCCTTCTTCGTCTGCTGCTTGTTTCGCTGTCGGGATCTTCGAGGACTGTGTTGATTGTTTTCTTCCATTTGCTTTCACTTCACCGAGCTTCTTCTTGTTTTCTATCTTCTGATTTTTTGGCCTCGTTTTCTTTCTTTTCTTTCGCTCGCTCGCCTCGAACTTTCCTCAAATACATACATACATACATCCACCATCATTCCCTCTCCCACAATCATTGCATCAGCATCTTATTTCTATTGGAAGCATTGAAATCAAATATCTCTTTTTCTCTGTCTCTGTTGTTATTTTCCCTGTCTCTACAGTCATCTCCATCTTCTCTCTCTTTTCCATTTCTTTTCTCTTTAGCTGCAACCCTCTTGCTAATCGTGATCTCTCGCGTCTCGGTATACTTATCATTACTTGTTCTTCTGGCTCATGTACACCATTCCTTTTTTTCTTTTTTCTTTTGACCTTCTTGTTCCCGCTTTTCTTGTGTTCTATCTCTTTTTACCTATAATCTTCTGGCATTGATCATGATATTGCAATAGCTGCAGTCTTTCTACCATTCACAACTACTTTGTATTGACAGACTTCCCTGCTTGATCACGCGTCTGTTCACCGTTCAATGTGCAAGATTGAGAGGCCATGAGGCAGGTTGCTATCCGACTCGGAGTCTTCGGAGTCGCTCGTGAAGTCAGTCGTTGTACTAGTATTTCCTCCGATGATCTACATTGTGTTTTCCCGATTTCGTAAAACGGTCGTAAAAACCGGTCTATGAGATGAGACAAAGGGTCATTATTTGCGGGTACTGAGCTCCTTTCAGGGGAGTCCTCGGAGTTCCAAGGGGGGAAACCGCGATGTTCTATCTGGAAGTGAAAAAGAAGAAAGGACACCTTTTCTGGGAATCTGGGATGTGTCTACGGTTTGTAGGAGTGGTCTGTGCGGGCCTGTGTGGATATTCGGCCTTGGAACCTCATGCGACTCATCTCATCAAGATGATCATGAGTGAGATGCCGTTGATTGACCCAGTGAAAAGCGTTCGCCTCCCCGAGAGAAGGTTCTCTGGATTCCCACTGATACCTAAATGCGGTGAATCGTTTGAGCCGAAAAAGGCAAGGCGTAACTACGGATACACTATACCCTTATATAATGCTTACCTTTTTTGGCAGTTACTTTGTACTTTAGAGTTGGGCGAGGGGAGGGTGTGATTCAAATGATGGGGATTTTTCTTGAACCGAGATGTGGTTGGATCGTAAGAACTGGAAAGGCCACTCGCCAGGGACCACCAGGGGGTATAAGTAGTAGTGGACTTCGCGGTCGGGTGGAACGGAGAGTGATACCACACAGTGCTGTACGTCTTTTCACCATCCGCGAAAGGTGGTTGTCCCATTGTACTCCATTCGTCCATTTACCTCAAGCTACATCATCTGGCTTGACTCGAAACCTACTATCCTCATCCTCTCGTTGACTCGTCGTTCGGTCGACGCGGTTCCAGACACTTATTCACTCGATTATTAATCGTTGTCGCCTACAAGGATCCACAGCATCCTAGGATCGACCGCTCATTTATTAACGCCCTCGTTATTCCCCAAACCCAAACCCAAACATCCTATCCACCCTCCCATTCCTTCATCCACCAACTCCATTCCCACTCGTTCAGACCCACCACCCACCAAAAAATCCATTCCTTAATCATGTCGTACTGTTCACCACCCTCGTCGCCGATGACCGGATTCTTCCCGAACGCTCCGGCGTCCCCGCACGCATTCGCGACCTTTGGCCAATCACCGAGAGACAACTACGAGATGTACTCGGCCCTCAGTGCCACGTACCATCATCATCATCACCATCATGCACAACATAAATCTACGGTCAAGGTCCCGAGGCAATCGAGCGGTAACCCGTTCAAGAAACTTGTATCCAAGAAATCGTTTAGGGATTTGTTCTTGGGCGGCGAGTCGCGGTGAGAGGTCGGAAGTTGATAGCTACTGGAATGTCGTTATTGAAGGGAGAGTGCCGGAGAGCTGCGGGGCTGTTGTTGAGGTTTTGCTGTCGTCGGTGCTGCGCGCTATCCGCCACGTCGAGGAGGAGGTCTAGCAGGAGGAACAAGCGGTAGCACGCGTGCTACAGGAACAGAACAGATGACGGATGTCATCGGCACCCATTCAAGATACCACTCACCCCCAGCACCGACACCTCGGTTGCCTTTTTTGCCTACTTACCACCGTCTCATGAACTCATCGGACACTTCCTATACACCGATAAATACCAAAACCCACATAAACACATCTCATCTCCTGTACCCCTCTCATATTTCACACGAATATTTCGTTCGGCATCATCATTGTACTCCCGATTTCTGACTTGACCTTCATTTTTTTTCTATTGTTGCACTGATTAGAGATTGGTCTGCTCTCAAACTGTATCCATACGATTGTTATTCAACTGTGCCCGTGTTATTAGTTTTTTTTTTCATACCTGATTTCCGAGACCCCAATGGAATCAGATGTTCCCCCATACCATCCCACGCTAAGTCACCCAGAACCGTGTCCGAAACCAATGCGGGATATATACATATACCCTGAGGAATACAAGTGGAAATACCGCAAAACCAATACAGCGGATCATACTCAGCCAAGTAAAAAACTGCGCTGCCAAAAACAACTCCAACGCGAACGGACGGGAAAATAGGTCCCAACTAGAGCCACACACATACACAAGATACAGATCCACAACCATCCAATACCAGAAACTCAAATTCCGGCCCCTCTCTGCTCTTTCGTTCCTCGACACGCCAACTTGAGAACCTCGACAGAACACGCCGACAAAACAACATCAGCTAGTTGAAGCAGGATCGACAGT
>JANAWD010000998.1:0-10364 GCA_027627245.1 Meripilus lineatus | reverse complement strand
CTCCCCAGCCTTCACAATCGTCTTTCCATCAGGTTCCCGGTCCTGCTCCACCACACCCCGAACCCGTGCATCAGTCGCCCTATGGGCACGGTGCACCGCCATACTATCCACCCGCGCATATGCCCCCGAGACATTACCCCATGGCACCCCCTAGTGCTCAACAGTCATCCCCGAGTGGTTCGTATCTACCTCCCCCACCCGAGCACTGGCAACATGCTCCGGCTCCGGCCCCTCCCGCTCATCCGCACCCTCCTTACGAGAACTTTCCGAGGACAACGGCCCTGGTACCAGCGAGCATTGACACTCGGGGCGGAAACATTACCACCGCCGAAGCTGACAGAGCGCGACAAGGAACAATATCGGAGGTTTGTCTCGCATATCTTCTACTTTGAAGCAAAGCTCAATTTCGCGAAGCAGATTGTTAAGCACTGTAATGTGCTTTACCAGTTTGCGGCTCGTTATGGTGAGGCAATTACCAGGCTCCGTCTTTTGATCTCTTCTGATGGTCGTCGTATTCCAAAGCTGGAGTACCACCCCATGTTCAACCTTCTCCCAGCGAAATTCATGAGATGACACAACGTGCATCCACGGTTGTCCGCCTCCTCGAGGAATTGAAACGTCTTAGTATTCCTGATCAGGTTCCGAAGGAACTACCGGCGTCCAACGGTGCTTCCGATGAGCATCGCCCTCCGAAGCGACCTTGGGAGGATAGCTCTCGTGATGAAGCGGGAGGTGGCTCTAGTGGTGGCCATCGGCAAGAGGTACTTCAACAGCAGTTTCTGTCTGCGTTCAATTCTTTGACATATCATTGCTGCGATCAGTATTCCGATGAGCAAAAAGCTCAAACCACTGCGGAACAAGACATGGAAATTATCCGCAGCAAACGTGCAACGAGTGCCGCAGGGAATGCACCTGGGCAACCCAAGAGCAAATACCGCAAACGCAGTGTTAGTAACCCCATTGCATCTCCTTTTCCTTTAATTGACATTACCAGCAGCGCGCAACGCCTCCGGGCAAGTGCCATTCCTGTAATATTCGCGAAACACCAGAATGGCGTCGCGGTCCAGATGGTGCTCGTACACTCTGCAATGCGTGTGGACTTCGTAAGTGTGCTATCCTTTTCTCTATCATATATGTTAACATCAAATTTGCGCAGATTATGCCAAGCTCATGCGGAAGAGAGACAAAGCATCTGCTATGGGTCTCGATGGCAAAACCAATACCATTACAATTGAATCACTCAGAGCCTCCACGGCGTCTGCTCGGGGAGCTGATCCCTCGGACCCGTCGCCTCAGGCAGGACCCTCTCATCAACAAAATTCACCCATCAACCACCCCAGTGGTCCAACGTCTCCTTATGAAGGCACTCCCTCCAAACAGCTACCTCCCGCTTCGATGCACCCTTCACACCATCCTTCTCACGGTCACCCTGGTCCTTATCAGCTAATGCCTGTGTCAGGATCGGGAGCGCCACCGCCAGGTCAACATCATCAGATGATGCCCCCACCCCATTCTCCCAGCGAAGGTGGTATGCATCCTTTGCCTCCATGGATGGCTCCTGGGTCATCAGCTTCATCTTCCCGAGGATATGGTGGAGATCATCAATCATATATGCGTACTGCTCATCCTCCATCCCACACTCGCGCTTCCCCTCAATAAAGAGTGGAGCCCAATAAAATTCCAGAATCTCGTGAACTTTATTGGAATTGCTGTCTGTCTTTCATTTTGCTGTCTGTCATATTGTAGTTTGGCTCGACCTATGTTCTGTGAAATAGTTATATGTTCTTGTGTCCTGAAATGGACTGACTCGCAAACGTTTACTCCGTTCTCTGTAGATATTGTCCCTCCTTTTCTATACCCAGCAGTAGTCTCTTGGAGTCGAGTAATCCCTATTGATAGTCGCCACTTACACTTTTTATACGTACCACATCATATATCTTGCTCAATTGATTCGTTTACGACGTTGCTGCCAGCCGCGTGTTCGAGAAGAGACGTGGATATCTGACGATGAGATTAGGGAGGAGGAAGTCGAGATCTGCGCCAACCAGATCCGAGCACGTGAGAGATTAAGTGGCGGGATCGCCGATGGAAATCGATCGAATCGATCTCCCGAATTGTAACCAGCTGAGAAGATCTCGCTCTGATCACTTCTGGTTCGCTTTGTATCATCCAGCCAATACGCATCATGGCTTAAACGATGACGAGGACTACAGATCACATTTGCAAACTCGAAGAAAACAAAGACATAATCGATTCATTGTAGGTATTGTGGTTGGGGTGCAGAGATCTAATCACTATATCCGCGAGGGGTGGATTTGGTGTCAAGTGGCTGGACTTCAAGACCCTGCTGCTTCCATATCTCAATTTGCCTATCTTTTGCCACCTTTCCCCCACTCTCGTATTCCTCGACAGAGATCGGCTTCTCACCATGAGGGGTAGAACGGAGGGCATGCCTCTTGTGGGGCCAGAAGTCGAAGGAGGCCGAGTGGGTAGTGACCTATGTGAAGGCGGGGAGAGACCATTTCATCAATATCAGAAAGCGGAACAGGCAATCCAAAATGAGTATAATGAAAATCGCCTCAAAGGGCTAAAGCTTACCCTGTTATCCCAGATGGCGATCGAGTTTGGCTCCCAATGGAAACGAACCTGGAAGTCGGGGTTCTCGCTGAGTTGGTGGAAGAGGAGTCTGAGAATGGCATCGGATTCGGCCTTGGGAACCCCAACAATACGTCGAGTGAAGCCTGATCGATGCAGGGTGAGGATAGGGTGTGATTCTTGAGTAATGGGAAGGACTTGCCTGGATTGACATAGATGGCCTTCCAGCCGGTCACTGGATGGACGCGCACGACGGGATGGACCGTTTCAACAGGTTCCCGTCGAATAGGTTGACCTGCTGCGCGTGCCCCATCTGCTTGAGCAACGGCACTGTGGACGGCGTACAATGTCTCAAGATATTTCTGGAAGGGAGGGCTGAAGTAGGAGTAGAGCGCGTAGCTGAAGATCGATACGATCAGTACTGACAAAGTCGACGATGTCCGATGGGATACTCACCCGGAGGTCCAGAGCGTATCACCCCCGTAGGGTGGACCGTAGATCACCTTCAATGAAGTTGTGGAGGGAGGCTGGACCTCATAGGAAACATCAGAATGCCAGAGATCGAGCTTGGAAAACGAGGTGGGATCGGGACGGCGAGATCCATCAGTGTAGACGACTAGGTCCGGGATATTATCAAGATTAGATCCGTGCGGTAACCTTCTGAATCGATCTGAGGGAACTCACCGTGAACTTCTTCTAAACCGGGCTCTCGGGGAATTGGGGTAGTTGCGTGCTTGTGGAGCGGTCCCCAGTGGCGACCAAGCTCCAGCTGTTCGCGAATGTTGATTTCTTGATCACGGAGGACTGTGAGAAGATGATGAGGAATGATGAATTAAAATAGATGAAGTCAATGCTTACACACAACTCCTCTCTCAGCGACGAGGAGGGCACTGATTTCGAATGGAGAGATTAATTGACATTCGCAAAACAAAAAGTATAAGGTTACTGACAGCTCATCCTTTTGTTGGTCAGACAATTGCCTGAGGTCCAACCCAGAGATCTCGGTGCCGATGGCGGGCGTCAGATGCTGAACTTTCGCTGCTGCAGAAAGGAGCGCTTTCTTTTCAGGATCGGCACTGTGGGCACGATCTGTGACAGCGATTTCTTCCAAAGGCGCCCATTTGACGTCGGGGAAGAAGGGCTATGATGGGTTCTGTGCTCAGCGCATGTGGGTGTAACAGGTCTGGGAAATATTAACCTTGTAATGAGCAAACTCGTAACCGTCATCGGCCCCGCCATCATCGGGAACGGTAGGTGAATAGAAAGGGTTCACGAGCTTCGAAGTGCCATTGACGGGCTTCTTCAGGGTTTCTTCGACGGTAGGTTGGGGGGTAGTTGCAACTGGTGCCATTTTGTGGAGACGATGGATTGTCGTGCCAAGTTCACTTCATCTTTTATACCCACAGATTATCTCTCATATTGGTGGGAGTTGCCCTTTCATCCGCACGCAAGTCGAAGGATGAATGGCGACAAATGCACGTGACTTGGGAAAGAGAGTCAGAAGTTCATCCACCGGCATCCACTGATAACGAAAGTGGGGGAGAACTGATGTGCAACGGGCTGAAATTGCCATTATTGCGAAGAATGTCTCAGGACCTGTCGTACATGGCGTAAGTGAGTAGATGGACGAAACATCAGCAGTTCACTTACTAATCCTCGTGAGCAATCCGATGTAGTCTAGTGGATTTCCTTGAGGAAAGCTGGAGAATACGGGTAGCCTGAGTGGACAACATAATATAGCAAAAGACTTGGGACTGAGAAGTTATATTCTAAGTGCAGCTATTCAGACATTCTGAGAAGTCGCCAGGCCAGTGTTTGCATTGCGCAGAGCCAATTAGGATCGGTAGAATACGATACCGAGGCTGCATTTGTCGTAATTCGTATGCGATTTCGTCGGGATTGCGGGGGAGGACTAGAACACTCCATGGTGAACATCTAATTAGACGTTGCAGTGGGAATTGGTAAGATCCCCTCGAGTCAGAGCAAAGCAGCCTACGTAGGTGCCTAGTGCTTCGACGCAGTAAACCCTAGAACAAACTTGATCAAGCCGAGAAAGACCGACAAGGTGATATCGGAGAAGCTGTGGAACGAGTCAGAAGTTGGGAGCCCTCGATGAAGAACAATGTCATGATGACGGTCGTAGATTGAACGACGGATCGCAAGAATCAAGATATCAACGGCGATATCATTCCCTGCTTGAGAGAAAAGATGGTGAGAGTAGTTCTCAATCGCTTTCGGTCTTTAGGGAATGTGATGTTTGACCAGATTCTTCATTTTCCAGATGAAATCCAGGTTGAAGACGGAGGAGTAGCAGTGGGACACCATTTTGAGTAATCCCACGTGGCTCACTGGGCGCCACAAAGGGGCCACCCTAACAATGGTTCGGTAACCCACTCATACCAAGACCACAATTTCACAAAGCCACAAACATATCACGACTTCCGAACATTCGCTATGGGTCAGTAAAACCAATATACTCAGATCAATTTTCTGATAGTCTTCTTTCCTTCACCAGGAATCCCCAAGGTACGAAATTTCAGTTTTTGTTCGGGGCTATTACGGAGTTGACTTGTCCGTTCAGTTTTTCCGTTACATCTCGTAGGTGATTTTTTGGTGGGAGGGGTTTGGTTCTGAAGTTCTTGATCATTAGGGAGAGGTACCCCTTGACGTCGCAGTTGATTCAAGAGAATAAGATACCGGAGTTCGGTAAGAATTCGTTCTCTTAATGCTACGCTCCCGTAACTGAATTTGACTAGATAATCTCTACATCGACTTCAATGGTATCATCCACAATTGTGAGCTTGTTCGTTAGCCCCTTTATTTCAGTACTCCCTGACTCGACAATAGGCTCGCATCCCAATGACGAGGATGCGCATTTTCGGATGTCAGAAGAGCAAATTTTTACCTCCATCTTCGCATATGTAGATCACCTATTCGGTAAGATCAAGCCGAAAAAGCTATTTTTTATGGCGGTTGATGGAGTGGCGCCCCGGGCTAAGATGAATCAACAACGCAGCAGGCGTTTCCGCACTGCCAAGGAAGCAAGGGAAGTCAGAGAGAAAGCTGAGAGGAAAGGGGAGAAACTACCGGATTCCAAACCGTTTGATAGTAACTGTATAACACCCGGTGAGTATTAGTGGTTTGTGTTCATGGGACCCCCTTTAAAGCCCAGCTATCCAGGGACTTCCTTCATGACGAGGTTGTCCGACCAACTACGATATTTTGTAAACAAGAAGATCACGGAGGACTCGAATTGGCGAGACATCACTGTTGTGCTGTCCGGCCACGAAGTTCCAGGAGAAGGAGAGCATAAGATTATGGAGTACATTCGGTTATCCAGGGCGCAGCCAGACTACGACCCCAACGTACGGCATTGCTTGTACGGTCTTGACGCTGACTTGATAATGCTGGGGCTTCTCAGCCACGATCCCCACTTTTGTCTCCTTCGAGAGGAGGTGAAATTTGGGCCAGCCAGGAGCAAAGGGAAAACGAGGTGGGATTTCCCTTGGATTTCCGGTTTTATGCACTGACCCTGATTCACGTTGACACAGCTTGGAATCTATCAACTTTTATTTACTACACCTCACGCTCATGCGTGAATATCTCGATCTCGAATTTCACGACATCGAGCCCGTGCTTCCGTTCCAATATAGTTTGGAACGCGTCATTGACGACTTCATTCTTTTAGCCGTTTTCGTGGGCAATGATTTCTTGCCAAATTTGCCGGACCTACATATTCACGAAAACGGCCTGGAGAAACTATTCGACGTGTATAAGAAGTCATTACCGTCATTGGGTGCGTGATTCTAAGCAAACATGTTGTTCAATGCAATTTACCGTCGAATAGATGGGTATATCAACGAAAGTGGTACCATCAACACCAGGAGGTTACAGGTTATTTTGGATGAGATGGCTGAGTGGGAGAAGGAGGTCTTCGAGAAAGAGTACTCTGATTTGAATTGGTATAAGGGGAAGCAGGCGAAACATGTCAAGGAGATGGAAGTAGCGAGACAACGATCTAAACTGGGTGTGTATTATCTCTCATCTTTGTCACAGTATTGATCCTGATGGCTTTTAGTTCTCACACAACCGCAAAGAGAGATCTTTGACCAGGTCCGAGAATTCGTACTGGAGCACAGAAATCCAAATTCGGAAGCTCACCTTCGCCGATCTCGACTCTCAATGGTCAATTCTTTCCCGGCGCGCGAAAGAAAGTTCATCTCAACGTTAGCGGAAGACTTACATCTATCCCTTACGTGGGACGAGTATAACGACGACGATCAGAACTTGGTAGTATGGAGGTTCCCCGGGGAGTTAGAGGAACAATTACCTGAAAATGGGAATGGCGCAGAGGGCGGTCAAGCAGAGGACGATGACGCATGGGAAGACGAAGATGACGAAGAGAGTCGCGCTGCAGTCGATCGGGTTCTTGCGAAGTATGCTAAAGCGAAAGTGATGAAGGATGACGAGCCAGGAGACTTTGATGCACGGTACGAGTGGTCGATCAAGGAGAAGATGGACGAGTGGAAGAGGGGATATTATCGAGTGCGTGACACGGTTCTGTTGCGATACCTGAATTATCTTAACACGTCATCGTCAGGGAAAACTCGAGATATCATATGACGATCCCAAGGAGATGGGTGATCTGATATTCCGCTATGTTGAAGGGTTGCAGTGGGTGATGCACTACTATTACAGCGGAGTTGCGTCCTGGAGTTGGTTCTACAACTACCATTACGCGCCTCGTATATCAGGTCTGTGTTGGCGTTCTTTTTCCTCGTACCCCGTGCTGACATTGCCGCAGATCTGCGCGGTGTTGACAGGCTGGCCTTCCATTTTGAACTTGGTTTACCATTCCGCCCGTTCGAGCAGCTGATGGGCGTGTTACCAGAAGCCAGCAAGGATCTTATCCCTCCTGCGTATCGAGTGAGTCATCATTGGTCTGCTGCTTTCATTTCACTACAAATTGGTTTGGTAGGATCTCATGTATGACGACAATTCACCCATCATTGATTTCTATCCAACCGATTTCGAACAAGATTTGAATGGCAAGAAGGCGGAATGGGAAGCGATCGTAAAAATCCCCTTCATAAACCAGGAGAGGTTACTGAAGGCGATGAAATGTAAGCTTGCTTCGGACCTACTACGAATATCATCATATTCATAACGTTGATCCAGCTCGCGAACATCGTCTCACTCCCGATGAGGTTCGGCGCAATAGCTACGGAACTTCGACGAAGTTCACGTATAACCCTGGAGAACCCACCACATACCCGTCTTCCCTCCCCGGATTTTTCCCTGCTCTTACTCGGTGTCGTTGCATCATGGAGGTGTTCGATTTGCCCACTCTCGATGGCCTTCATCTCGTAGAAGGACTCTGTGATGGCGTCTATCTCGGTGCCAATGCACTCGCTGGTTTCCCCTCTCTTGAGACCCTAAAGCACACCGCATCCCTCGGTCACCATGGCGTCAACGTCCACGGCTCCGAAAGTCGAAACAAATCCATGGTCATTCATGTCGAGAACGAGTACGAAGATTCCAAGATGCAGGACTTGGCTGATGCGATGATCGGGAATCGGACGTTCGTTGGCTGGCCGTTCTTGCAGGAAGGAAAGGTGTATGCCATTTCGGATAATTTGTTCAAGTATGAGAAGATGGCTGTTATTCCGGGACAACCGCTTCGTGTCGTTTCGACGCCTCATCATCCGCAGGGGGTCAGTCATTGGAAGATGAAGGCGGACAAGATTGAGGAGTATTATTCTAAACGGTGTGGTACCATCACTGGGACTATTGAAGTTCTAGTTCATGTACGACCATTGAAAGGTGAGTCGTGTTTCTCAAACATAAATTATGTGAGATGCCGCAGCTGATTTACATGACATAGGTCTCAAACGTCTGGACGATGGCGCTCTGATCAAGGATTACGAGGACGCAGACAAGGAAATCGAACAGGCGATCCAGATGACTGTGCCTGAGGTCGTTTCTGAAGACCCACGCTTTGTCGAGAGACCCCCTCCCCCGCTTTCCGAAGAGTTCCCTGTTGAAAGCAAGGTTTTCTTCCTCGGGGAACATGCGTACGGTATCGCTGCTCAGGTGTCCGAGACTTCAGACAAGGATGGGAAGCTCTCTGTGGTTTTGGCTGTACGTCTACCTCATCCTGCCGCTTTGAGCTGAATTTTGATTTTTTTTGGTGGTTGGTTGTAGTTCTCCCCGTCCGAAAAAGCGGAGATCGAAGAGTTCAAACGAGTTGTCGAACAACGTTCCGCAAGTGATTATTTCCCTTCTTTCGACGTTGCAAAAATGGTCGGCTTGTCTTCTATGGCCGTAGCCAAGATTACGTCGAGTTTCATGGTTGTTACGTCTGACGGTCAAAAACATAACCTTGGTCTCAGTCTCAAGTTTGATGCGAAAGGACTCAAGGTGATCGATTACTCGAAGAAAGATGGAAGATATTGGGAGTTTAGTGACAAGGCTGTCGAGTTGATCAAGGAGTATAAGGGGCAGTATCCTCAGATTATGCAGAGTTTAAGCCGGAATGGAGATTGTGAGTTCTCGAATCACGTTGTTTTTGAGAGTGACATTCTCAGTGTGTCTATAGCCATGACCCATGCTAGCGATATCTTCCCGGAAGAGATCGCTGATGCCAAGGTCAAGGAGGCGAAGAATTGGTTGCATTCCAAAGGCGTAAAGTCTTTCGAACCTGTTTCGCTGTTCTGTGACCAGCTCAAGAAAGTCGGTATCTCAAATTTCATTCGAAACGACATTCTTATATACCATTACGATAGGAAACCGTGAAGGAGATTGAAGCGCTCGCGGACAAGTTTACCCAAAGCAAATCGCATGGAAGTTACAAGAAGGCTATCGTGAAGGGTATGCCTCGACAAGCTGTCCTAAAACCCGCACACGCCGCATACCGATTACAAAACCAACGATTCGCATTGGGTGATCGAGTCGCAATGGTACAAGATACAGGAGGTGTCCCACTCTCAGTCAAAGGTGTCGTCATCGGATTGAACACCAAATCGATGGACGTCGTCTGGGATGTTCCTTTCATGTCTGGCACCACACTCGGCGACAGGTACGAGTTCTCCACTCCACTGTGCTTCATTCAGCTGTGGAATGTGTGATATTTACACTGGTTTGGGTAGATGTTCTCAATATCGGGGATCGACGGTTGAGTTCACATCGTGTCTCAATATCTCGAATCCTCAGTTTATCGCAATGACCGACGGGTCGAAACCACCCCCGCCACCTCCCACTTCACCTTTCAAACCGCGTTCGGGTCCTTATCCCGCAATTCAACCCTCGCCCGGTCAAAGAGCTGCATCTGGATTCCGACCAGCTCCACAGAGGTAAGCATTACCAGATAGATAAACTGTTTATATCATGACAGGTCGAACGGTTTCTCATTTCTATATCCGTTTCTATTTTCTCATAGTAGCCATGACGCGCCAATGCAAATAATGATGAACCCCAACAGAGGAGGCGGGGGCGGAGGCAGAGGAGGGTTCTCCAACGGACGTGGAGATTTCAAACCTCGAGGAGGAGCTTGGTCTCACAATAACCCATCTCAAGGACATTCCTCCACACCTCCGAGTAATAATCCCAGTACGCGCGCGGTAATGCCAATANTGTTCCGTTTGCGCCGATGACTGTAGCTCGAGGAGAGGCTCGGGGACAAGAGGGACGGCAGCCACGGACGGGTCGTGGTGGTTTCCCGGATCGAGGACGGGTGCGCGCAGAGAGGAGGACCACCGAGGGGAGAGGAA
>JANAWD010000997.1:0-10390 GCA_027627245.1 Meripilus lineatus | reverse complement strand
CGTCACTAACTCATATTCTCGAACCCTTACGGCCTGCGATGACGGTCCCCTGTGTCATGAAGTGTCCCGACGGACACTTCCGCCGTGTCATATTTGAGATCGGCCCTTTCATTGCGGACTACCCTGAACAGGTAATGCTTGCGGGAATTGTGTCAAGATGGTGTCCGAAGTAGATCAACTATCCTTCCTCTTCTTCTTGTTACTGATGCCATTTTTCTAGGTGTTTTGCGCGTCCCAAGGACTTCCGACATTGTGGTGCGCCTCGGTTTCGCGCATTCACGGAGCAGTTATTTCTCTCCGAAGACGACGATGTACTATGGAGCGCTTTTGGTATTGATCCCAATGTCAAGGTATGTAACCATCATTCAATCTACAATCGTACGTTGACATCTGTCATACAGCCCTTTACCTCAAATTTTCCACGCGCAGATATCTTTGAATTGATATCTCCCGACCTCCTTCATCAAGTTATCAAGGGGGTATTCAAAGATCACCTTGTTTCGTGGGTTGAGACCCTGATCAAGAAGACGTACCCAAATAAAGAGGCTGCACAGATTATCGATGACATTGACCGACGGTAAGTTCCTTTTATGTCAATTGCGCCTTATTGTCTCTAACTTCGGCGAAGACTCGCTGCTGTGCCTGGTTTTCCAGGGCTTCGGCGATTTCCTGAGGGTCGCCGGTTTCAGCAATGGACCGGTGACGACTCGAAGGCTCTGATGAAGGTGAGCATTGATTGGTTGCATATTGTACTCGCTCGAGACTGTTCCCGCAGATATATATCCCCGCTATCACCGGACATGTACCTGATGAGGTTGTTCGGTGTGTCCGGTCATTCCTGCAATTCTGTTACCTCGCAAGACGGCCCTCTCACACACCGCAAGACCTGACTCGAATGCAAGAAGAACTCGATCAATTTCATATCCTACGCAATATCTTTGAGCGGTTTGATGTCCGACCTGACGGTTTCAGTTTGCCACGTCAACACTCGCTCCTTCACTATATCGCGGGCATCAAACTCTTTGGCTCACCAAATGGACTGTGTTCATCAATCACGGAATCAAAACACATCACTGCCGTCAAGAAGCCGTGGCGATCCTCCAGTCGCAATAATCCTTTAAAGGAAATTCTCGTCAAGAACGTTCGCATGAGCAAACTTAGTGCCGCTCGAGTGGAGTTTGGTCATCGGGGGATGCTTACGGGCGATGTGCTCATTGCTGCTCGCATTGATGTTGGTCTTGCAGAGGAAGCAGAACAGGTTCCTCCCGTAGTTGCATATGAAAAGAGGTATGGTATCTTTGATGATGTGGAAGCTGATAACGGTCCTCAAGCGGAGATTACTACAAAGCTTGCAACGAAATCAGGTCCGTCTCAGACTTTAGTCTCATTATCAGTACTGATGAAGGATAGTTGTTCTTCTAGCACGCTTGGTATCACTGCATGACCTTGCTGTTGAGCTGGATTGCCCAAATCTCATTCAGCTCTGTCGGCAACATGTTTATCACCAAGTCTTCGATGATGACTCGGAATTGTCATCACATGACTCGGACGTTGATGTAAGTGATTGCCCGGAGGTGAACACTCGTGTTCGAGTATACACTTCAGTTGCCACTACATTCTATGCTCCGAGTGAACTTGCAGGTTGGAGGGGTATGCATCGGGAGATGATTCGATGTACAGAGACATGGCGTGGGCAATATCGTCGCCGGGATACTGTCTTGGTTCAAATGAATCAGGACTTGGATGGATTTCATGGTATGCATGTAGGGCGGGTCTTTGCCTTTTTTGAGCTACTCTCTGAGGATTTCCGATATCCTTGTGCATTGATTCAGTGGTTTGCGAATGAGGATGAGATTGATGATGTGACGGGAATGTGGATAGTAGAGCCTGAATATGACAATGGCCGGCCATCTTTTGCAGTGATTTCCTTAGATTCAATTGTACGAGCTTGTCATCTTATTCCAGTATATGGTGATACCTTTTTACCTCATGACCTTCATTCATCGGCTAGCCTGGATGCCTTTCAATCTTTCTATCTCAATCATTATATAGATTATCATAGTCATGAATTATTATAGAACTATTTCACTAGAATTTTAAGATATAAAAATGTCTGAATCTTGAATGTTCTAAATGTCTGAACTTCGTTACATCTGAATTTCTGTATGTCTGAACTTCTGAATTTCTAAACCTCAAATATCTATATCTCTGAATATCTAAGTATTAAATGTCTGAATGTCTGAATATCTGAGATCAAAATTTCTTGAAGCTTCAACTTTTAAATACTGAGATTTGTCTAAACTTCTGGTCTCTAAATATTCTAACAAAATAATTCAAGGTTTAGAAATAGTTCAGCAAGTTCAGGGTGACGCCCTTTTACTGATGTGGTTAAACATAGTGAATTCAACTTGCAATATCCAAACGCTGTCCGCCGTTACCAAATGATGAAGGAATGGTGCTCTCGAATCTCTCACGACACTCTTCACGAGGTACCGTGTGGGGTGTGTGGTCGGGAGGTGCGGTCATCTTTGACTAAATCTTATCCGTTTGACTGTGATGAAATACAAATGTTGACCTCCGATGATGTTACTGTTAGTCGAGCTGTACGCACCTCCTCATTGGATGATGTTCGCCCTCTAGCCGGGCCTCTGTTGTGCCCGCAAGGTATATATACTGATAAGAATTCTAATATGCAAATGGTGAGAGTGTGTTCACAGTGTCACGAAAGTCTAGCAAACAAAGTGATTCCTGAACTCGCGCTAGTTCGTGGTCAATGGTTAGGCGACACTCCTGACGAGTTGCGGGATTTAAATTTTGTAGAGAAATTGACCGTGGCCCTCTGCCGTCATAACAACTGTGTCTTCCAAGTCAAGATGGGCCAAAGGAAGTTGAGTGGGAACGCTGTCGTTTATTCGCAACCTGTCAATAAGTTTTATGATGTTCTCCCGCCTCCCCGTGAGGACCTCGATGAATGCTTAGTGATTGTTTTTATCGGCAAGAGGTTTCCAACCTTGCAGGATTACCGTAGAACTCCTCTCCTTATCAGAAAGGACAAGGTTCTTGCCGCTCTGAATTGGTTGAAATTGAATCACCCTGGATATGAAAAAGTGAGGATTGAGCCCAGAAACCTGGATAGTTACCCCTCCGACAAACCAGTGGTTGATATCCGCTTCATTCCTCAGGACGCGCGTGAGAACCCTGACAATATTGCCGTGTTTGATCCTGAGACAGAGCACGGTACTGAGGAAGGGATGTGTTCCTTTTCTGTTCAGGGGCTTTCCGGTGCTGAACTTGCTAATATGACGAAAACCCAGAGGTTGTTGCACGCGCTGCAACACAATCAATAACGAAGGCCATTTTATCAGCTACGGCCGAGGAAGCGAACCTGAATCAATGTACCATAAATCCGGATTTGTACCCTGGCTTGTTTCCCTGGTTATTCCCTCTCGGCCTTGGTGGCTTCGAGAATCAAGAACCTTCCGCCGAGATTGAAGGACGGGAAGATTGAGGCACATCAAGAGGCTCCTGAGTTATCACGATAAGAAGATTCCAGACCGATGAATACTTCTTACCTATAGTATTCAGTCAGGAGCAAATCAGAGCGAGTGTGAGTGGTGGACATTTGGTCACAAATCGAGGGAACTTTCAGTCGATTGCCAATAACCTGTTGAAAGTGGATTTGAAATGCGCTCAGTGACTTGATACAACGCGGTAAAGAAGACGGACCTTTGAAACCTTTGAATCGCTCGTGAACAAGAGTGTTATAATCTTCTCACTCCCATTCGTTCCGTTGATGGTCACGTNCATGGTGTTCGCTGGCATCAAAACATTATCAGAGGAATGAGCTGCATTCTCTTATCACATGTCAACGTGGACTGCCTTNNNTTTTCATCACCGTTCTGCCCCNGTGGATTACANNAGCCCCATTTGTCTGTATTTACTGCGGCAGTGAAGACTTTGACCTCGACGACCCACTGCTCACCATACCTTCGCCCATGGACAGAGAACGTCTGATCGCTTCCAATCCCGTGGGATGCTCCCGCTTTTTTCATCTGATGGTTACGATGTTCATCGAGGTTCTATTGGCGCCGCTGCATCCAGAAGGAGGCTTATTCGGACCGACTGATTCCTACTACGGCACCGTGGAATCTCAAGGAAGGCTTACTCTGCATCTTCACCTATTGCTATGGATCAAAGGTTCTTTATCCCCGAATGAAATGAAAGACAGATTGGTCGCTGACCTCGATGGGTATCGTCAAAAAATGTTTGACTGGCTGGACCACACGCTTCAAGCCCAGTATTCCACGGGAACTCTGGAAAGTGTTCGTGCTGAAGTCGACCGACTGAAAACTTCCCAACCTGAAACAGATTATGAGAAATATTTGGTGGCAATGATCGAAAATCCTTGTTGCTTGTTGCCTCGCAAACCACCTGACGACCTATCGGGTGATCAGTTGGACGAATGGTTACGCGAGACCGATTTCATTGCTGACCTTGTCGCTTTGTTCTCCAATCAACATAAACATGGCATGGGATGCAATTGGGTTGAGGGTGAAGTCTGTCGCGCGAGATTCCCGAGGGACATTCGCACGGAACACGAAGTGGAGCCTGACACTGGCATTCTTCAGTTAAAACAGCTTGAGAAAAATATCAACCACTTCTCACCCACTATGGCTGCTTTGATGATGTGCAATCATGACATCACCCTCCTCCGTTCAGGCTCTCAGTTAAAGCCTATCGTGGCCTATGTCACGGATTATATCACGAAGACTCCTTTAAAGACTCATGCGATTTTTGAGTCCATCAAGTCTATACTGTCCATCAAAGATGAGATCATTCAAGGTACAACAGGAATGAGAGAGGTGTCCCGAAAATTACTCACACGGATAGTGAACGCTATCACGTCCCGGCAGGAAATCGGAACTCCGATGATCACCCACTATCTGCAGGGATACCCCGATCATTATACGAACGAAAAATTCAAGGTGGTGTTTTGGAGGTCTTATGTCAACTTTGTCGTCTCTTCTTGCAACCCGGAGCTCACGGGAGATGCTCAAAAGGACGAATCGGTTTTGCTTGACATTGGAACGGACGGCGTCTCAGGGTCTTCTACCCGCTTGGATGATTACACCTTACGTCCTCTTGAGCTTGATGATTGGTGTCTGTACGACTTTCTGAAATACACGTACGTGAGATCCATGACCGATCGAGAGCGTGAACGAATGGCTAAGTACTTGGTGAACTATGACAGCATGCAAACTGCGTCCCGACCCCCAATGATGTTCGACTTGAACCACTGTAGAGTATCAACTCATGTCATACAGATCCAAGACTCATCTTCGCGCGAATATATTCTGACTTTCATAGGTGGTAATCTACCCAAGTGCGCTGAAGGCACTCAAGTGACAGAAGATTACGCCAAGGTCATGCTTATCTTCTTCAAGCCAGGTGGTTGGAGAACTGGAAAAGATTTGAAATCAGAAGGGCAGTCATGGAAGACCGCTTTCGAAGACTCAACGTTTTCCGAACGAGCAGTGACAGCCATGCGGTCCTTCAATACTTTCTGGGAGTGCCGAGACGCCAGATTTGACTTTTCCGCCGAGAGACAGAAGAACAAGAAAAAGACTTCTACAGGATTCGTCAGTATAGACAAATATATAGACGACCACAGGTCCCTCGAAACCGAAGAACACGAAGCTTTCAGCGCCGCGCAACCTTCTGTGCTGAAAGATTCCTTGGCGGTTTTGGAGAAGTCCGACAGACTCGGTAAGGTAACAAAGCACATACTCACCGAGATGAAAGAAATGGACGCTTTCTTGCGACATTCTCTCAATGCCCATTCTGCGGATGACGACATGCAGGTCGAAGATAACGATGACCTCGAATTACCTCATCGAACTGCACGTCAGTGGAGAGCGGAACTTCAACTTCAGAAGGACAAGATTCGTGCAATGAAACTTGCCTTCCTTCCGACGGAGTCCACACCTGACGTTGACGTTAAGCGTCCTAGATTGAGCAAGCATGACGGAGATGTCGTGCTGATAGATCCTGCATCAGTCAATGACCTCTGCGAGCAGTATTCAAGAGAAAAATTCTCTCACCTATCTGCAAGCGAGATCTCGAAGAGAATCATGTCTGATTTTACTCTCAATGATGGCCAGAAACGTTCTTTTGGGATAGTGGCAGACCATCTCGGAATAAGAAATCCGCCATCTCCTTTGAAAATGTACCTAGGGGGTGTTGGAGGCACCGGGAAATCTCAAGTGATAAAATCCATTATTGCTTACCTTGCCGCTCGCGGTGAGATGCATCGATTCATAGTGATGGCTCCTACAGGTTCAGCTGCAGCTTTGATAGACGGTTCAACATATCATTCCACCCTTGGTTTCGGCAATAGGAAAACGGTGAACTACGACGCGAGTGCGACAAAGGTTAAGGAGGAACTATCTTGCGTGGACTTGATCTTCCTAGACGAGATATCCATGGTTTCCTGTGAGGATTTCTACCAAATCTCAGTTAANNNANGACGNNNTTTTCCTCATCACNGGCCACAACATGGGGGGGNAAAGTATGAGGTTAGTTGCAGGGGATTTTGGTCGAATTACCTCCCGGACTCGCTCCGCGCTCTCATACGCTATATTCCGGCAGCCTTGATGTGAAAAACATTCGTGGGAAAAAACAGAATGCTACGATGGGTAAATCTTTCTGGCATACATTCACAACAGTCGTTTTGTTGACAGAGAATATGAGACTTAGGAGTATGACGGACGAAGATGTCGCTTTCTCCGTAGCTCTGGGTAACTTGAGATACAAGAGATGTACCCCTAAGGACATCGCGTTGTTGCGTACACGGGGTGGTTGGCATAGGAGTTGACCGTTAAGGAAGCACAATCGGCCCCCTTCCGTTACGTCTCTATTCTGACTGGTCTTAACAGTCACAGAGACGCTATCAATGACGCAACCAGTATACAGTTTGCCACCGAAAACAAACTGCCCTTGCTCACCTTCCACTCAAAGGACACCTGGACTTCTTCCCCCTCCAACGAATATCTCGAACGAACAGGTATGACTTGTGCCGAAGCCAATCAAGGTTTCCAGCGCTACCTCTGGACGTTACCACCTTCGGTTACTAAGAACATGCCTGGAAAACTCACGATATGCAAGAATATGCCTGTGATGTTGAAGTATAATGAGGCCACGGAACTTTGTGCAACAAATGGGGCGGAAGCCAACGTCTTGGGTTGGAATGAGAAGGTGGGGCCTTTGGGTCGTCGTAGTGCTGAAAATATCTTCGTCACCCTGCGAAATCCCCCCAGAAATATACAATTGCCGGGCTTACCTGTCAATGTTGTTCCAATACCGGCTGCTCCCAGTTCCTTGAAGATCAAGCTGGAGGACGATAATGAGATCAACATAGGACGAACACAGGTACGATTGATTCCTAACTTTGCGATGACGGACTATATGTCTCAAGGCCGAACGAGACCCATGAACATCGTTGATCTGTCACGCAGCAAGGGTCACCAATCAATGTATACATGCCTATCGAGGTCCACTTCACTGAAGGGTACTCTCATCATTCGCGATTTCAACGACAATAAAATGAAGGGAGGTCTAAGTGGTGACTTACGTCGTGAATTCGCTGAACTCGAGTGTTTGGATGAATACACGAGGTTGAGGACTGAAGGAAGACTTCCGGCTGATTGTCCAACTTCCACCCGTGAAGCAGTGTTAGTGTATTTCCGGAATTGGCAATCCTCACAGGCTTTGTCCAACCCATTCGTTGAACATGCGGATATGTCAGATTTTGCACCCTTCACTGGACCCCCAGAACCTGTCACTACACACCCCATGCTGGCATTTACGTTGCGGTGGAACAATATGGATTGGAGCTGTGCGTACGATACAGCCATTCATATGCTCTGGAGTGTTTTCCTCTATTCTGCCAATGATTATTCAGTCTTTCCTGCCGTCTCTTCCAGTTTTGTAGACGAACTGAAGACCATTTACTCTATGACTATGCGAGGTGACTTCGCCGACATTCTTCTGTTGAAATTTCGACACAAGTGGCGGGCTTCTCTACACGCATTGTATCCTGATCGGTTTCCTAACGAAGGACGCTTGACGGCTTCCCTTAGCTATCTTCTGGATATCACAGTGTCCTCCAAGGACCCCTATGCTGTTCTCTCCAAGGTTTGTCAGTCTTGCGGATTTCACAAAACCGTGAACTCGTACCGTAGTCACATTT
This sequence comes from Meripilus lineatus, assembly GCA_027627245.1. Taxonomy (NCBI): domain Eukaryota; kingdom Fungi; phylum Basidiomycota; class Agaricomycetes; order Polyporales; family Meripilaceae; genus Meripilus; species Meripilus lineatus. The sequence goes on along the minus strand of JANAWD010000997.1, from coordinate 2,142 downwards.
GGCCTATACACCCCTCCCATGCCGCCTTGCAGGATACCCCTTCGCGTACACTGGATACTGCCATCGCGATTAACTCGATTTTTTGAGCCGGGTTCCACCAGAACTTGCAATGTATGTCAATCTTCTGATTCGAGTTCCATGATTCCTCATTTTTACGGCGATGCCGGCTTTCCTCATCCTAGAGATATTATTCGCTGTAGACAATCACAGATCTGCTGTCGTGAATATCGAGAAGAGTGTACGGACTGTCTATCAAATGGTAATACTTACCGGTTACGACCTCGCCGCTGTTGCTTATCATGGAAACGAGCACTTTGTGAGTAAAACTTTGGCTCCTTCAGGTCGCGTTTGGTGTTATGACGGGATGCTGAACGATGGGCAGCCTTGGTTGTCTGTCAGCGATGATCTGAACGACTTTCACGCCAAGTCCCCTCACTTACTCTGGTACATCTTGGTTGCTGATTCATGACCAACTCGACTTTTTCTTTATCTTCTCGATCTTTGCTTCTCGCGCCAACGTGATAAGCACGTGCTAACGGCGTTAATATTTATTCCTAGAATAGTAGTACATTCCTAATCGAACGAGAACTTCACGTTCCTCGACACGTCGTATCCTTCCACGTCCTCCTGCACTCAACTTATCTGCTCATGCCGTTGAAGGCCTCTTGATTTCTCGCGTCTCCAGTCAAGCTTTCCTCGTTAGGTCTCCCCTCCAATATCGGCGTCGTCATCATCGAATTTATAACCAGGTATGACTTGCGTTGGGGCACAATTTACTTTGCTTTCGACTCGCTTCTGAATATAGTGAGTATATCGTTTGATTGCCTGGTAACTTCACACTCACCCTCTCCCGTTTGCCTTCTTGCAGCTTGACAACTTGTTGCAGGGAGAAAGCTACCTGCCGCCTCGGCCCTGCCGTGATAACGGTGACCTCGACCAGAGCTTCCACAAAGTCTCCACGTTGAATAGATATATACGGACAGCGCACCACTCGTCCTTCCGTAGTCAATTTTCCAATCGCCAGCTTATCTTTCACCACCCACTTCCCCTCCAACCTCGATAGCCTGCCTTGAGGATCATCTCCCATCCCCATCTCGCAAGTAGATATTCCCTCCCCGAACTATAATTTCCACTCGCAATTAGTTCAGATCTTATACATCTGACAGTACCCAGCATTCACCTTTGTAAACACCCTCCTTTGAAATAACAATGTTCCTCCCTTCCTGCGACTATTCGGCTCTTCGTGTAGCAGCCGTAAGACAAACTCGCGCACACGTTCCAAGGCATCCTGCTGTGCGTTGAACGCGAAGTTGCCGTCATTACCCGGTCCAATGGTAAGGAATTGTGTTGCTCCTGAAGCGGTTTGTTCTGTGCTATATGAATGTCAGTCTTCACTCTTCAGGTTGATATGTGGGAAGTGACCAACCCTTGCCAATTCCCCAAAGGACTGATGTTCAACCGTTGGACGAAGCCTTGGGTCCGAATGCCGACTTGGACACGTCTAACGAGACCTCCACTTGGCTGGGTGTTTGGAGAGGCATAGAACAGGGTGTATCGACGCGTCCTATCACGGCAATCCATCCTCCTTCCTACATACGCCCATCCCAACATCTCTTCTACACTCTTAGGAACGTCTGTTGTCGCCAGTCCATCCCCTTCTCCCTCTGCAGGCTCCGGCAGTTGACGAACATCAGACGGCCACAGGTATTTAATCATACCTCCCGTTTCTATTCAATCATCAACACTGACTTATAGATATGCACTCTCAGAACGCACCGGTGCTTAACAACGACATGGTATTGCTGGTTGATTGAGAGGCGCATCAGTAAAAGGGCGTCACCCTGAACTTGCTGAACTATTTCTAAACCTTGAATTATTTTGTTAGAATATTTAGAGACCAGAAGTTTAGACAAATCTCAGTATTTAAAAGTTGAAGCTTCAAGAAATTTTGATCTCAGATATTCAGACATTCAGACATTTAATACTTAGATATTCAGAGATATAGATATTTGAGGTTTAGAAATTCAGAAGTTCAGACATACAGAAATTCAGATGTAACGAAGTTCAGACATTTAGAACATTCAAGATTCAGACATTTTTATATCTTAAAATTCTAGTGAAATAGTTCTATAATAATTCATG
>JANAWD010000996.1:0-10419 GCA_027627245.1 Meripilus lineatus | reverse complement strand
ATATTCTTTGATTATTTTCCCATTTTTCTATGATTTTTCTTCTCTTTGTTGGTTTTGCTATTTTCTGTGATGACTTCAACTCCAATCTTCTTGATTTTAGTACCATTAAATTCCTTGATTATTTTCCTATTTTCTATGATTTTTCCCCATTTTTCTAGCTGTCCTACAGCTCTCTACCCATTGTGATTTGGACTTAGCATTTCTTCACTGGCTTCAGCCACTTCAGCCACATTAGGTACTGTACAGTTTCAGCCACAGCTTCTGTTAGCCTGGCACTTGGGTGATGGAAACTTTAGCTTCCTAACTTGAGTTCCAGGTATGTATAACTTATGTTACCATAATAAATAGCTTCCTAACTTGAGTTCCAGCTGCCTGGGGTTGATCTATTCCCCCTTGGTGTGGATTTTAACACTTCATGCTGCACGTGTACAGCTTTTCCTTACTCTGAATTTTCAAGGGACAACATATCCGTGCGCTTTTGTGGAGTGGTTTACGCCTATAGGCAATGAACCAGATGATCTGACTGGTCTCTGAATTGTTGAGCCAGACTATGAGTCGAATGGCAGAAGGTCTTGCGAGCTCATTCATGTCAATACGATCGTTCGGGGTGCCCACCTCATAGGTGTGTATGGATCATCTCCCTTGCCTTGTGGCTTCCGGTTCTCCGACTCTCATGACACCTTCAAAGCCTTCTATGTTAATAAGTACGCTGACCATCATGCACATGAGATTGCATTTTAAAGTCATGTAATTGCAGTACATAACCGTTGTAGTTGATTATTATTAGCTGAACAAAGACAAATGCTTGTAGATGCAAGTTATCACGGGTGACATCCAAGCCTGAGTGTGTCGTGGATTGAGAGTGCATGAATAAAAGCGGAGGCGAGGATGCCGTCAGCCAGCCTTCCGTCCTCCTCACAGACCCGGATAGAGTCAACAAGGATTAGACATCGTGCGACCCTCCTTCCCCCTCAAAGCCCTGGGACGGCGAGGTGACAAGGATTCAGGAGCAGCAGGGAACAAGAATGCTAGAGGAAAGTGTGTGGCGGAATTGGCGTGAATGAAGAAAGAAAGAAGCCAACAAAGCAAACTTGAAGAAAGAAGGAAAGAAAAACCTACCTGAACCTCACTTCCTCTAGAAGCTTTTCCCAGTCCTGTCACTCTACCCTGCCGTGGAATCCAACTAAACAGACAAACAACACGGTATGCTGGCTATTGAAACTGAAAGGGTGTTGAGCTTGAGGACTTGATACAAGCCTGAGGTCCAGCAGGCACAGTTGAAGGTTGGGGGCGTAGGTGACATACAGATGTGCCTGTAGCCTGTGGATGCCAGACCTTGGGTCACAGAAGTAATTGAGCAAAGCAAGGAGCATATAAAAGATAAGGACGGCATGCCGTTAGCCCACCTTCAGCCCTCCTCACAGACCCGGATAGAGTCGACAAGGGTTAGGCGTTATGCAGGCCCTCCTTCCCCCTCAAACCTGGTACGGCAGGGCGATGAGGGTTCAGGAGTGGCAGGGGAAAAGGGAAGAGGAGGTTGGTCTTATATATGTGCCGCCAAACTCGGATGGACGTATTTGGCCGTGTTGTGAAAATTCAACAATGATCCAGCCTGGACCTCGGTAGCCGGGGATAGGTGACAATAGATGGCTGAAGCCACCCATTGCCCTTTCTGGGGCAGAAAGGTGCCCCGATATTTTGCTAATGCTTCTCCCTCCACCCTGTCTTTCTACTTCATTGAAGCACCTGCTACTGTTCTCAAAGTCAAGTCTCTTTCCATTGACCCACACCAGGATCAGCCTCACCTTGGATACCTCCCTCATTCCAATTTCTACTTCCTTTCTATAGGATCCTTCTCCAATTGTCTCTATAAGGACTATCATGTCCCATCAGGATCCATATTCTTATCCCCCCCTCTTCAGCCTAGCATCAGCAGGAATGGTCAAGTCTATATCAGATTCTTTCCACACCAGTCTCAGACTTACCCATACCCTACCCTGAAGGAGACCAGTCAGTCCAGGATAGCTGATGAAGACACTGTAATGGAAAACCAAAGCCACTCACAGGAGACCCATGGTCTTCCTCTCCCAGCTTATCTACCCTCCCAGTTAGGAAGATCCCCTAGCCTACCATCCACTATCCCCAGCCTCTAGCATGGCTTTCTTGGAAAAGTCCCTTAGACTCTCCCCCTCTTCACCCAGCATTCCACCACCACCACCTCCCAGCAATGCCAGTTCCTCCAGCCTACCCCACTCCTGTCAGATCAGGACTCAGATCACCTTCCAGGATTTGGAACACATCACCTGTATCATCTGGTTCTAAGAACAGACCTCCCAAGATGATCCCCCAGCCTTTGAGGCTACCCTTTCCAGCCCAGAACTAATACAGCTATGTCACTCACCAGTGGACTTAGAATATCACTTCTATCAGCACCTCCTGAAGAATGTCCATGACTTTCTTCAACTCACCTGTTGCCAGGATGTCACCTTCCTTATCCCAGAGCTCCCAGAGAATACTTGGTTCTCCCTGATCCCACTTCACCAGCCCACTTTACCTCCCACACCTCCAGTAGTTTCACTCCCTCCTACCCCAGACAGGGTAAGGGAGATGGAGCACATCAACCAGCTGTTTGAATTTGGGATCAATGCCTTGATCAGGGACCTACCTTCCTACAACCACTCAGGAGCCACACCTCCTGAATCCCAGTACATCTCCCTAGAGCCCCCATATTCTTCTATCTCCCTTGCACAATCAGAGTTAGCTACCAACCCTTTGACCCTCACCCAAGCTTTAGAGCAGCTAGCTGACCTGGAATGGCATATCAATTCCATCATTGATGAAGCCTCCTACTCAGAAAGGCATACCTACTCCCACTCAGCTCAAGCAGAACCATCCAATTCTCCACCAGATCCACCCCAGTCCAGCATCCCCTGCTCCCCATCTCCTACCACTTCCTCGTCCTCCTCAGACTACCCATGGAGGTTTGTTGACTTTACCAGGGATTGGAAGGAAACCCCCATCCCAGCAGGGATCCTAGCTGCAGAATCAAGGAAGGAGTTAGAGATTCTGGAGCACAGCCTAGAAAGACAAGAGCAGGGAAATGATGCTGATGATGAGTACTTTGCGGGTGGGTGGAGCAGTGATGAAGATGAGTTTGGGCAGAGACTTAGGACAGAGGAAGTCAAGGAGCATGTCAATGAAATGATCAGGGAGGCAGTCAGTGACCTCGCTGACCAGATCATGGAATATCTCCATGACGTACCCTACTTTCGTCTCTAAACGATGCGCAAATTATTTTTCTGTTAGTCAGAAAATTTAAATTAATAGAAAACTCACTATCGATAGAGTCCGCAGGTCGAACAACGCAACCCTGAGCCACGTCTACCTCCGTTGAATGGATACGGACATTGTACTAATAGGATCGCACGACGCAGACGGCCCCTGGCCATCCAAATCATATTATGCCCTGTCGACTCTTCTCAAAGATTTTTTATCGGATAAAACAAATAAAAACTCACCTACGACCGTTCCCCTGTACCTGTACGACAATACTGATGCTTCCCGTATCCTCTACGATACCCCATATGCCCTACTTTCCATTTTGAACCCTCCGCTGAGTCTCCGTGTTCGAGTTGGCAGCCACCTTCCCAATCGGGAAGGTAAGCACCCGAATGCCCGACTTCGTGAGGCCGCGTCAGCCTCTTCTTTCAACTCCCCTTCATGTTTCTCCCCCTCTGTACTGTACCACTACGGCCCCTGGGGCCAGATTCTCGGCAACCTTCCTTATTTCACCCCCCTCGCACCATTATCTCCTCCAAGATGTGAGATGATCGGCCCTGGTGATGACTTGGCCTTAGCGCCACTATCCCAGATCTCTGGCCTTGCCATCCAACTCCCCAAGTCCAACGACTCGATAGGGAGGGCTGTTCTCTTCAATCTACCCATTTCCTATGTCTGCGCTACACAGGTAAGCACGATTCTAACTCATAATCATCGTTTATTGGCTTACCTGTCATCCCAGTCCCTCCGCGATCCTTTCAATCGCGAGATGCTCTACCACTACTCCATCGACCGTGATCCCCCCTCCCACACCTCCAACGAATATACCACACCCATTCCCTGTCCTATCTTGCATCCAGTTCACTCTCCCTCGACACGATCTGCCAGCGACTGTCTCCACGGTACTTCCACTTATTATCCCAACGATCTGCGCTCACAAGCGCTCGAGTCCTACGACTCGAGCATTCTCTCGCCCTCGCTCCTCGGAACTCACGTGATCAAAGCCCATCTATACGTGAGTCCCCATTTTCTATCTCTTCCTTACTATGCTGACTCCATTATGTATCTGCAACCCCCCTCTCCCGACTGATCAGTGCTTAGCGCCCACTGAACCGGACTTCCCACTCACCACTATCAATAATCCCTCAAGTCCGGAAGGGCAGATCGGCGGATACGGAGGGAACAAGGAAGATGGAAAGGCAAGGAAGGGTGAAGAAGGCAAGAACAAGGTGAGCACAGTCTTTAATTGTGTAAACAGCGATAGCACTCACCCTTACACTCGCTCTCATGTCTGACCACCCCCCATCACCTGCTATTCATCCGCGATCCCAACTTAGCCCTCTCACCTCGTCCCTAGACCTACCTGTATGGTCGTCTGGGACATGCCCCTTGACACCACGACACCTGTGCTACCACCATGCCGCCGCCATTCCTGCACGAATTTTCAGATCTACCTACCTCCTCCCAGACTACCCTTTCCCCTTTATGTCTACCAATTCGATCATCAGCCTGCCGCTCGACCCCCAGGCGTATTTCCGATACCCTGGGCGTGTCCTCATCGAAGATTCCAGCTGGATCGGCTACCGATTTAGCCCCCTATGTCTCCCCACTGTTGCCACCCCTTGAGCGCGCAATTTTTTATTTTTCTGTTCAAAGACACCTCCCCTTGGCATGGAAATGCCTCAGGTGAGTGTCCTATACCCTGGTCATGTCCCCACTGACAAGATTTCTGACATTTATTATACTCCCACTATTGCTATCGCCACCACTCTCTGCGCCTACACGCCCATATTAGGCGCCGATGAAGATGTTCTTCGGGCCTGATCTTCGATCAGCAGGGGAACAAATTGGGTTGGAATCATCAGTACAGACCCTGTTCTGAGTGATGACAACACAATTCACCCGGTACGTGCATCTCTTGAAGAAGGAAACCCAGCACTAACTGACTCCGCTCTCACTCACCTCAGCCACTCCTCGGGATCAAGACTTCCTTGCCACATACCCCCTTTTCCTCATTACTTCTCTTCTTCCTATGACACCTTCCCTTCTTCTTATGATACTTTCTATTGTAACATACTATGCCCAATCCTATATCTCCCTTATGTTCCTTTTTATCTGTGTACACCTACCTGTAAATTTCTATTTTTGTATAACACATTTCCGTCTATAATTCTCATTTCCAACATGCTTTGGACATCAAAGATTGGTGTGACCTGTGAAACTCAAAGTGATGCTGTTGTTCACACATCACAACAAAACGGGTATGTCAAAACTTGGTGCTTCTATGGCATTCCCCTACATTCCGGTGGGGAATTTTTTATTTACATAAAATTGGGGAACACACACTGCCATAGAGCACTCATCTCAAAGCCTCTATATAAACCCCTCCCAATTCCAACTATGCCTCCTATTCTTCTTTCTTTCTTTCCCCCATGTCCGTCTTCATCTCCCTCCTATGATTTCTCCCTTGTGTTACTAGACACTTTCCATCCTATGTCTGCCCTTCCTTCCACATTATCCTACTCCTACATTCGTTTAGTATACCCCTTTCTATCATTCACTTGTCTACCCTCTCCATCTCTATCAAAGTGGCACCCTTTCTTACAGGTAATCCCTGGTTCCTCTCTCTCAAATCAATCGCTGAAAACTCTACTTGCGTCCAGGGTTAGGACTGGAGAGTGGGCACACTCCACCACCTTATGCCTATCAGGATGATACTGGCTACTGTCATCAGCCTACCACCACCTCTCCTCATTGCTATCCTCTGGATACCTGTTAAAATCCACACCAAAGAGGAATAGATCAACCCCAGGCAGCTGGAACTCAAGTTAGGAAGCTCTTTATTATGGTACCTGTTGGACTTGGGCTAATCAGCCAGCCCCCAGAACAATGTTGATAAGATATGACCAGATTAGATTAGATGCTATCTGATAAGATAGGTAGTTTAGTTTAGCCTAAGGCTGTGGGAAGATCACACAGCCACAGGTCTAGAGTAGAACTAGGCAGAAGTGGACCAGCCTGGCTGCACTGCCATGGCTGTCTATCCCATGTGATTGCCCAACAATCACATGGACTTCTCCTGGTACTCAGGTATATAAATCCCTGTACTGTTGGTTTTGCTATCTCTGTGATGACTTCAACTCCAATCTGCTTGATTTTAGTACCATTAAATTCCTTGATTATTTTCCTATTTTCTATGATTTTTCCCCATTTTTCTAGCTGTCCTACAGCTCTCTACCCATTGTGATTTGGACTTAGCATTTCTTTACTGGCTTCAGCTACTTCAGCCATATTAGGTACTGTACAGTTTCAGCCACAGCTTCTGTTAGCCTGGCACTTGGGTGATGGAAACTTTAGCTTCCTAACTTGAGTTCCAGGTATGTATAACTTATGTTACCATAATAAATAGCTTCCTAACTTGAGTTCCAGCTGCCTGGGGTTGATCTATTCCCCCTTGGTGTGGATTTTAACATGTACATCCCTCAGTTTTCCCCCATCCAATTCCATTGGTTTCACTCTCTCCCTTCTTGTAATTTTAATAGTAACATAAGTTATATATACCTGGAACTCAAGTTAGGAAGCTAAAGTTTCCATCACTCAAGTGTCAGGTTAACAGAAGCTGTGGCTGAAACTGTACAGTACCTAATGTGGCTGAAGTGGCTGAAGCCAGTAAAGAAATGCTAAGTCCAAATCACAATGGGTAGAGAGCTGTAGGACAGCTAGAAAAATGGGGAAAAATCATAGAAAATAGGAAAATAATCAAGGAATTTAATGGTACTAAAATCAAGCAGATTGGAGTTGAAGTCATCACAGAAATACCAAAACCAACAATACCATGAGCTCATGTCATTCATCCCCTATTACTATTACTGTAATACCAGAATATCATCACCTTCCCTTCGCCTTCAGGAGGTATGTATTGTCATCTCATTGCGAGCCCAAACACTCATACTCTTTTACATCCCAGCCTTCGCTTGTGATACCAGGATACCATGTATCCTTGATCCTGGATTCCAGGTAAGGTATAGGATTCTTTACTCTATTCTCCTTGCTCACCAACACCAGCACACATACTCTCTGGCATACATCACATTCCTTACTACAATTGCGCCTGGGCAATTCTACCATCAGTCATTCTTGGTAAGACCCCTTACTACCATTACCCAAGGAGATCTGACACCCTCCAATTACAGCAAGCCTTTACAGGCGATGATTTTGATAATCACCTCTATCCTCACATGTGCGCCCTGGTACCTTGGACCTCCCCCTACCAAGTGAGTCAAGCAATTGTACCGTTCACAACTCACACTTATACTCCTTTCTTCAGACTTTTCTCAGCCAAGCAAAGCGACTTTATACAGAAGCAGGCAGTCCCTCTCTTTTTTTATATCTCTTTACCCCCTTTTATACATCGCTACCATTTAGCCTTGTATAATTCTTTCAGACTATCCATTATGTCTTACAGAATATGTCGTCAGCTCTATCCACTCCTTTACATGTACATCTATCTCCACATGCTTCTGATAGTATCACTTCTTGGTAAATTACTATCAGAAATTTATATCGCTATGCTTTTCTCTATTTCTTGTAAAACAAGTAAAACAACCTCTACTCTGTTTTGTTTTTCTGGACTTCTTTACATAGACAATTTAGATTTACTTGATTCTTCTCATGAAGCGGTATTGGAAACCACCTAGGAGTCGGCGCCAGGAACTCCAATGAGAAGTTATGGAGCATACAAGATGGTTGACAAAAAGGTCAGACCAGTTCTAGGGGTATTTCCAGAAGAAGCCAGAGTAGAAAGGAAATTCCCTGAGGATCCGCTCCTCTCCCTCCCACCTCTTACTCCAAACCCACCTCCCTTTTCCCCTACCAAGAAGTTGACTCTGGAAAGAATTCAAGAACTCAATATTAATCCAGACAATTTCTTATAGCCAGAAGAAGAAAAACTATTTCTTTACATCCTTGTCCTCAATGAAGATGCGCTAGCATTTTCAGAAGATGAAAGAAGTAGTATCAGAGATGACTACTTTACCCCATACATCATTCCTGTGATACCTTATGTCCTATGGACAGAGCAGAATATCCTAATTAATACCCTCAAGAATTAGAGATAGGGTCATCGAACTTCTCAGGGAGAAGATAGCGACAGGACTATATGAACCTAGCCAGGCTTCTTATAGATCCAAGTGGTTTTGTGTATTGAAGAAGAGTGAAAAGCTCAGGATAGTGCATGATCTCCAGCCTCTTAATAGGATAACCATCAAGGATGCAGGTGCCCCTCCTATTCTGGATGACTTTGTGAAGCCATATGCAGGAAGGGAGTGTTATACAGTTTTTGTTTTATTTTCAGGATTTGATGCTAGGACAATTCATTGTTTGAGTAGGGATCTCACCTCCTTCCTTACCCCCCTAAGACTTCTACGCCTTACTGCTATCCCTCAAGGCTCAAGGATTTACCAATTCTCCTGCAGAATTCCAGAAGTGTATGGTATTTGTATTACAGGATGAAATACCACATGTTGCCAATATCTTTATTAATGATCTACCAATCAAAGGCCCTGTCAGTAACTACTCAGACACTAATGGTGACTCTGAAGTGCTAGTAGAAAATCTAGGGATTCACAGATTCATTTTGGGAACATGCTCAAGATGTACACAGGATTATGCATAGAGTCAGGCATTGTGGAGCCTCATTTTCAGCCAGGAAAATTCAGCTCTGCAGACCTGAGGTCACCATTGTTCGGCAGAGATGCACATGATATAGAAGAATACCAGAGGAGGACAAGGTTAGGAAAGTTACAGAGTGGCCAGTGTTGAAGAATGTCAAGGATGTTAGAGGATTTTTGGGACTCTGTGGGACAGTCAGAATCTGGATCAAGAATTATTCCCAGATTTCTAGACCTCTGACAGAGCTGGTTAGGAGGGATATAGAATTTGTTTGGGACTCCAGAAGACAAGAAGCCTTTGATACCTTGAAGACTCTCATTTCCACTGCTCCAGCTCTCATGCCCATTGATTATATCTCTGATTGTTGGACTTGGGCTAATCAGCCAGCCCCCAGGACAATGTTGATAAGATATGATCAGATTAGATTAGATGCTATCTGATAAGATAGGTAGTTTAGTTTAGCCGAAGGCTGTGGGAAGATCACACAGCCTTAGGCCTAGAGTAGAACTGGTCAGAAGTGGACCAGCCTGGCTACACTGTCAAGGCTGTCCATCCCATGTGATTGCCCAACAATCACATGGACTTCTCCTGGTACTCAGGTATATAAATCCCTGTACATCCCTCAGTTTTCCCCCATCCAATTCCGTTGGTTTCACTCTCTTCCCTCTTGTGATTTTAACAGATTATGGGCCTTCTCTAAAAATCATTTGCAGACCTCCCTCCTCTCATCTCAGTGCTTGACTCTGGTCATCCCTTTGCTCTTGCCACTCACTCTGTCTGTCTCCCCCTTCTTGTCTCCCTTGCTTGATCTATTTTTCCCCAAAACTTTGATCTTGCTATCCACATTTTCTACCCCTCCCCCCCCCTCTGTTAAAATCCACACCAAGGGGGAATAGATCAACCCCAGGCAGCTGGAACCCAAGTTAGGAAGCTCTTTATTATGGTAACATAAGTTATACATACCTGGAACTCAAGTTAGGAAGCTAAAGTTTCCATCACCCAAGTGCCAGGCTAACAGAAGCTGTGGCTAAAACTGTACAGTACCTAATGTGGCTGAAGTGGCTGAAGCCAGTGAAGAAATGCTAAGTCCAAATCACAATGGGTAGAGAGCTGTAGGACAGCTAGAAAAATGGGGAAAAATCATAGAAAATAGGAAAATAATCAAGAAATTTAATGGTACTAAAATCAAGAAGATTGGAGTTGAAGTCATCACAGAAATACCAAAACCAACACTCCCCCCTGATGCTACAACTCCCCCCTAACCTTGCAATCCCATAAGTCCTCTAAACTGCTGAACCTTCACTCTAGGCAAAGCCTTGGTCAACAAGTCAGCTGGCATGTCATGGGTGGACAAGTGCACAGGTGAAATATATCCAGACTCCACCATATCCCTCAACCAATGTAACCTCAGATCCACATGCTTCATCCTTGCTGTGATGAGTGGGATTCTTGGCCACTCGAGATAGCGAG
>JANAWD010000995.1:0-10428 GCA_027627245.1 Meripilus lineatus | reverse complement strand
GCTAGCGCATCGCCCGTTTCGGCTTTAAGCTTGCGCCATTCGGGGGAAGCCAGTGAGCGAACACCGAGCCTGGACAATGTACTTGAAGCCTTTCGATGAAGGGAGGTGCATAGTGTCGACGTAGACTTTGGCGAACAGCGGGGCGGGTGTGGCGACGACGGGTGGGATCAAGACTTGTCTAATCTGACGTTTCTGGCATATGTCGCAGCTGCGAACATACCACTGAACGTCGAATTTGAGATATGGCCACCAGAACCGTTCTCCGAGGAGTTGCTTGGTGGCGTAGATACCGCGATGTCCGACTTTGTCGTGGCAGGCGAACAGAATGCGTGGACGGTCATCGGGGAATACGACGAGTTTGTGAGCGCCGTCATTGTTCTTGCGCCAGAGCTTTTCGGAGTCCCTGAAGAAGTTGATTGCGTATTTGATGAAGTCTTCATAGTCTTCTTCGTCAACCTCCTGGGGGCGTTCGAGGGTATCGTGCCAGTCGAAGACTTGTCTAAGTCGAAGGTCTTGTAGAACGGCGGATTCCTTGCGGGGTATGTGGTAATAGTTGGTTAGGCGACGTTCGAAGAATGCGGTGTCGTCGGGGTCTGCTACCAGGTTGTTGAAAACATGGTGGACGGTGGTGTTGGGTCTAATGTGGGAATGGAGTCGAAGTCGGGATACGTAGGGGACGGGATTGATGAAGTGAATGAAGCTGTGAAAGCGGTCGATCCAGTCTTCGAAGTCGTGTTCTTCGTGTTCGTCGATAGGTGGGTCACCAGGCTGTCGAGGTCGTCGCGATAGACCGTCTGGCCCGTGGTGAGTACCTGCATCAGTAAAAATTTTAAGTCATGAATCCAGATGAACCTACAGAAACACATAAATTTCATCAAGATTCAGCGAGATTCCTAGTTCAAAGTTCATAAAATAAGTTCATAGGTTTCATAGATTCATATCTCTGGTTTCATTAATTCATATCTTCCTAGATTCATATGTTCAAATGTTTCAGGTTTCATGATTATATAGTTTCGGAATTCATGTTCATTGATTCACTGGTTCATGAAAATTCATTCCGAAGACTTACTCATCAATCTCGGACTGAAATACAATTCAGGATCGGACATATAAGCAAGAGTACAAGAAAAAATTATGATTGCATTAAAAGAAATCACCAAGGAATGTAGAATAATTGGAAATGAATGATGAGAATTAAAAGAGGGATAATACATCACAATCGGTGATCAGTAGTAATCTACTCTGACACAAATCGTGATTCTTCATCGGATTCTGGCCCCGACTCAAAGTTATCATCCTCATCGGACGTGATACAAATGGCTTCTATGGTATCAAATGCGGATAATGAAGCATCATTCACGGCTTCTTTCGGATTGAAGGTCTTGATAGTATTGAGGAAGGCAGTCTTGTGTGTCTCCTTGAGTTGCTCAATATTCCGACCGTGACCCTCCCACAACCGTGGCATTGCGTCGCTCGTGAATGTCGCTTTGACATACTTGCCACTTCGAAACTGCCGAAATCCCAGATGGACCTGTATATCACAGGAACGATGAGTGTGGAAGATAAATCGTGGAATTGTACATACCGCATACACCGCAAGACGTAAAGCGCCAGCGGGGAATGGAGATTCCTCGAAATCGTAACATTCACCGAGGAATGAATGTCGGATTTTCTTGGCATATGTTGCAGTGTAGGTCTCAATGACATACTTCGATAAGTATGTCCCATGTCGTTCCTACAATATAACATAAGCAGTTGCGGAAATAACAAGAAAAGCAGTAGGACCTACTTTCTTGTTGGCACTGGGGGTTTTATACCAAGCGGCAGCGGTTGTGTTGAGGGTCTCATGTGCGAACTGGGCTACACCGTCCTTGTTCTCGATGGTGCTCAAAAGACCCTTCGATGTCGTGATGAGGCGTTTGGAATGCATTGTGGAGCAGATAGATCGAGTTGCCGAGGGTAGGAAATATGACCGCCAGTCGGTGACGCTCTGGCGAAGCTGTGAAGGGATATTTAAGGATAGGGTTGGTGTTTAATAGGAAGAAAACATGCCTTGCGATAGAGGGGGCAACCCACTTCCACAATAAATTCCTTGTGGGGAAACCGAGTGTTGACCATGTCCTGCAAGAATTCGAGGAAGACCTGTGACGACTGTTCGGATATGTCGATTTCGAAGGGATCGGGCAGTAGGCCCAGGAAATGGATGAGGGTGCATTTGATGTCCGGCCTTTGCGCTGCGTGTGTCTGCCATGCTACGGAATGATCCTCGGAATCCAGATCGAGAGAATTGTCGTACACATGTCTCTCATTCTTGCCCTTGCCCTTGCCTCTGCCCTTGCTCCTGCCTGTGCCCGTGTCCGCTGCCTTTCCTTTGCCCTTGTCCTGGCTGCTCACGCCCTTGGTCTTGCGAGATGTTGTCTGGGTCGGAACAGATTCGGTATCGAGGCCGTTCCCCAAGCTCCGTTGGCGACTGTGTTTCGGTTGCTGAGGCGTTGCGCTCTTGGACGCCCTCGAGTCATTATTCGTCCTCGTGAGACGCACTGGTAATGAATCCGAGCTTTCGAGCTCGAGATCGGCGTCGAATGACTTGCGGGATGGTTTGTGGCTCGGAGTTGGTGTGGCATTGGTGCCCTTTGACTTGCGCTGCCGAGTAGGGCCACCGGGAGTCTTCAACGACTCTTGAGCTGGGTGAGCAGAGGAACGAGGCCGCAAATCGTGCGGCTCGTTATCTTGCGTCGAGGGGAGACCGCGGAAGGTTGGGAATTTTGGTTTGGCGCGCGTGCTGCTCGAACCTGGGGTGATACTCGGGGTGGAAGATTTCGAGGCAGAAGTTGTCGAGCCCCTGAAAGGGACAACAGAAACGATCTGAAATAGAAAGGTGAGTAATGTATCCTTGGGGACCGAAAAAACTCACCTGTCGGTCTCGAGGGCCACCGACGTTGCCAGGACGAGGAAGCGGTCGGTGTTGTTCGACATCGTCGTCGTGCAATCCCCCCTCCGCGGTGGCAGTGACGATGTCGGAGTCTTCTCCCATGTGGCGAGGCGCCGCCATGCCCTTGGTCCAATTGGGATCAAGACCAGATTTCCGGTACGTCTTCTGATTGGTCGATGACTTTGCAGCGCTGATGATGTTGCGTCGGTACACACATCCTGCACCCAAGAGAGCACGCACCCTTGTGCGGCCTTCGTTCCTCCAGCAGCTGCTATTTTCTTTGACGTCTTCCTTGCTTTCTTTGGCTTCCCTTGTGTCTCGAGTCTGGGCTGCTGAAGGCGACGGTGAGTAGCGAGTTCTATGTTCGAACATTATCCTCACCTTCCCCTCAGCTTCGGAGTCTTCCCCAACCTCCCCAAGAACCCTCATCCTCGCGGCTTTCACCTCCTGCGCCTTGGTGAGCTTGAGTTTTCCATAATGGTGAGTGATGTTCCCGTGGAGATCTAATGATGTTCTCACCTTGTCTTTAGCCTGTGAACCATCGCGGTTGGTCTGTGAACGCCTTTGTGAGTGAGTCCCCTTCAGTTTCAACTGCGGTTTGGGTTCCAACTCATATCCCCCCTCGTCATCTTCTTCATCACTCACGTCGACAATGGCCGGTCTCGTCCCCTTTGCGTGCTCTCTCGCCGGCTGTGTGTAATCCTTGAATGCCTCAGCGTACCAGTCATCAAGGCCATCATCCCAGTCTCCCCCGCCTCGATTCGTGTCTGAAGCGTTCTTCGCTCCGTTCCAGTCTTTGTTCTTGTCACCATCGCCGTCGCCGTCGCCGTCGCCATCGCTATATCCACCACCATCACCATCAATGACATCACCGATTTCAACGCCCCCTTTTCCCTCGTTATCGTCTTCATCCGAGCCGCCTGGAATATCAAGGGATTGATCCTCGTCCTCGTCAGCGTCACTGCCGACGTTCGGGGGTTGATCAACGGCCATCGCGTCGTCACTGCTGACTTCCGGGGGCTGATTGTCGATGATATCAGCGTTATCTGTCCGGCATCAAGGTACGAATTGCGGTGAATCTGCGAACCGCGCACAATGCTCAACACTTACCTGGCCAGGTTGTTTGCCTGTGAGGGGGTTCAAATACGTCCTCGGTGCTGTAGGGAGCGGCTATTGAAAGTTGAGTCCGCTGGGAATACTGTGAGTTCGTGTCAAGGTATGTCTTCAGCATCTGAGAAAGGACTGTCGAGTTCCGATGCAGCGTTTTCCCTTCAGGTTGTGCGCTCCTGGATCGTTGTTGTTCTTCGGCCTTGTCTACCAGCTCGGTGGCGTCCTCAACAACATCTTCTATTGCTTGTTTACCGGCCCCTTCATTGAGATTTGTGTTTCGGCTGGCAGTCCGAGTTGAACGACGAAGAATACGGGGTTGTATGGTGCCGGTGGTGTCATCTGGGGCTCCGGACATTGGGGTGGCCATATAATCATTTGCAGAGTCGATGCCGTGAGCCTCATTGTCGATGGGCACGTTGTAGTTGTCCATAGGTGTGCTAGTACCCTTTGACGATGGTCGTGTACGCTTTATGGTGGGTTGACCTGTGTGGGATTCAGTTGTATCGGCACGTCGCCGCTTGGAGGCTTGAGATTGTAGAACCACGGTGTCCATATCGTCGTCGGACATTGTGCGTGAACACGGAGAGCTTCGACGGTGGGATGTGGAGAAGGCGGCGTGACTGAGCCTGGAGGAGAAAGGGGGGCGAGCGAGTAGGACATGTACGAAGGGATACAGGTATGCCTCTCTCCCCACACCGCTAAATTTCCGATTCTCCCGCAAGTCTCATTTCCGCCGTTCATCTTATCGCTTGAACAGCCAGGCTCAATATTCCCCCCTACTCAACTCCCCGAGTTCCGCACCACTCTTCAGATTATCCAGCCTCCCCCATCCTGCCTGTGTGTCGGTCTGGATCTCCACATATTGCAAGCATCCCTGTCGCCCTTGTCAATATCTCGTGTCATCGTTCTGCGTGAGCGAACCACGGTGGCCGCCATTCCTTTGAGCACGCTCGACATCCTCTTACTATGGGGTACTATTGCTCTCTTTGCGAAAGGACCTGGCCGACGCGTCGAGGATTTCAAGATCACCTTCGTCAAAATCACCGTAACCAGAGGCCGCCCCCTCCCGACCTTACCTTCCGTTTCCACAATAAACTCAATGGTACGTGGAGCCACCTTAGCTGTTCCTTGATATTTGGGTACTGATAACTCCCAGCATTGCCTTGTGACGAGGATGGTAACTTCCTCGCAGACAATACTCCACCACCACCTCGTTCTATCCGCCCACCAACGGATTGGTCGCCGTTTGAAAACCGGCCAGCCTTCGAGTATGCCGAATACGCGTTCGAGAAGATCCATACATCGGTCAGTGATCTCAACACCCAGCTCAACCTATGGGCGGCCTACAACCATGCCAAAGGCCACGACACCACGATGTATTCCTCACCCCGTGACGTTCTCGCAACCATTGATGAGATCCCATTAGGGGATCTCCCTTGGTCCTCATTCAATGTTCGTTACACCGGACCAAAAAATGAACGGTCACCCTCTTGGAAGCATCAAGTATACACGGTGCACACCCGGAACTCGTTCGCGGTCCAGCAAGGCATTCTGCAGAATGAAGACTTCGTCCATACCTTCGACTATATTCCCTATGAGGCATATACTGAGACGGGCGACCGTCAATGGTGCAATCTGTTGTCAGGTAACTGGGCATGGAAACAATCGGTGAGTGAAGGATCATTTTGTTGTAAACCGGATTTCTGATTATGAGACCTTGCATAGGATGAGATTGCCAAGGATCCTGCTACGCATGGGGCCATGTTTTGCCCCATTGTCCTCGGCGCTGACAAAACTACTGTCTCAACAGCGACAGGTAACAGCGAATTTCACCCTGTTTACATGTCAAGCGGCAATCTCCATAATACCGCACGACGGGGACACCGTGATGCGGTTGTTCCGATCGCCTTTTTGGCCATTCCCAAATGTAAGTTTCTACTTGGGGGTCTTCGCCCTTACTCACTCTGTCCCTGCAGCTACCAGGGATGCAGAAAATACGGACGAGTTTCGGACTTTCAAGAAACAACTATACCACGCATCTCTCACGCACATTCTCGAGCCTCTTCGGCTCGCTATGTCCATTCCCCATGTCATGAAGTGCCCTGACCGACACTTTCGACGTGTCATCTTTGAAATTGGACCATTCATTGCTGATTATCCGGAGCAAGTTGTTCTTGCAGGAATCGTGAACCGATGGTGCCCGAAGTGAGTGCGCATCCTTTTCTGTTCTTGTGATCCGCTTATTCATGTTGGTTAGATGCTTTGCTTCTTCGAAGGGTCTTCACGCATGTGGTCAACCACGATTCAGAGCATTCACGAACACGTTGATCGAGTTAGAAGATGACGATATCTTGTGGGACGCATTCGGGATTGATCCAGATATCCAGGTCAGTGTTCTCTTGTCTCCTGTTGCTATGGTAACATATATGGCATCTATATCCAGCCATTCACGAACAACTTTCCACGCGCTGACATACACGAGCTTATTTCACCGGACATTCTGCATCAAGTTATCAAGGGCACGTTCAAAGACCACCTGGTCTTATGGGTCGAAACATTTATCAAGAAGACAAACACGGCTCGGGAAGCAGTGCGCATCCTTGCTGATATTGATCGACGGTATTATCATTTCACGTTGTGATATCCCTCGCGTCTCATTCATCTATTCTAGTATTGCTGCGGTCCCTTCTTTTCCTGGCCTCCGTCGTTTTCCTGAAGGACGTCGGTTTACGCAATGGACAGGTGATGACTCAAAGGCCCTTATGAAGGTATGTGTCTAACAACAGTCTATCCGCCAACTGAACATATCTACAGGTGTATATTCCTGCAATCACCGGACATGTTCCCGACACTGTAGTCCAGTGTATTGCTTCCTTTATGGATTTCTGCTACCTGGTTCGCCGGCCTTCCCATACGACATCTGATTTCACTCGAATGCAACATACACTTGACCGGTTCTTGCAATTGCGCCAAGTCTTTGAGCAATACGGTATCCGACCTAATGGCTTTTGCTTGCCACGTCAGCACGCCCTCCTGCACTACATTCCTGGCATCAAGCTCTTCGGTTCTCCTAACGGCCTTTGCTCATCGATTACCGAATCCAAACATATCACGGCTGTCAAACAACCATGGCGCGCATCGAGTCGTCACGATTCCCTAAAGGAGATACTGGATACGAACGTGCGTATGTCCAAACTTAGTGCAGCACGGATCGATTTTGGCCATCGCGGGATGTTGTCAGGGGACATCCTCATATCAACCCGTGTTGCAAGAGGGCTTGCTCATCCTATGGTCGATATCCCTCTCGAAGTTGCCTATGAAGGACGCCATGGTCTTTTCGATGGTGAAGATGAAGCTGCGGGAGATGATGGACCTCAAAGTGATGTTGTCACGAGGCTTGCTACGACACATGGTCTGTACTTTTTCGTTCCATTGATATCTCATTTTTAACACTTCAAGCTTATTCCGTATAATAATTAGCATATATCTCGACACTCACAGCATTGGCTAATAACCTTGACTGTCCCGCTCTTGTTGAATTATGCCGCCGCTTTCTCTATGACCAGATCTACTCACGATATGATCCGGAACTTGAATCTGAATATGCAGATCTTAATGATTGTCCCCTTGTTGATAACTGTGTTCGTGTCTTTACATCGGTGTCATCAGTGTTTTATGCTCCTAGTGAGCTTGCTGGGTGGAGAGGGATGCACCGGGAACTTATTAGATGTACAGACTCATGGCGAGGAAAGTTTCATCGTCGTGATACAGTCTTGATTCAGATCAATCAAGACTTACCTGGCTTTGAAGGGATGTTTGTGGGACGAATTTGTACCTTTCTCGAGATCACCTCTGATGATCTCAAGTATCCTTGTGCACTTATTCAATGGTTTGATCAGGAGGATACTCGAGATACTGTAACTGGTATGTGGGTTGTTAAGCCTGAATTGGATGGTGATGGGTTACCATTATTTGGAGTTGTTTCTTTGGATACCATTGTGCGTGCTTGTCATCTTCTTCCAGTGTTTGGGGATACTTTTCTACCAACGGACTTTCATTTTTCTGATAGTCTAGATGCATTTAATTGCTTCTATCTTAATCATTATATAGACTATCATAGTCATGAATGTTTAGTTTAATTATTAGATATTTTTACTTGCATTATAAATCTATGAATCTATAATCTAATTGAAGTAGTGAACTTATGAAACTACATATACAAATGAAACTATGCATATAAATGAATCTATGAATAACTATATGAATCTCTGAACTTGATGAAACTTAAAAGTCAAGTGTTCAATCAANTTTCAGATAGTAACTTTTTGAAGATTTGCATATGGTNTTCATTGAATCTTTTTGATTTTTACTGATGTGGAACGTGAACGAGTTTGAAGTGGAAGGTGAGAATGGAGACGATCCAGCGATTGATGCTTGCGCTTGGCTGAATGTCCGGATTAGATAGCATACCCTTAATGTAGCCCGCGTCAACTTCTACGACGAGGTTGCGAACTCCAATAAGGTAAATGCGGAGGGTTCGAAGTGAGCGATAGAGTCCGTAGATTTCGAGCTTGGGTTGGGAGAAGCGGCTCTCGCGATCATTGAGGGTGATGGAGCCGAATCGAGCATAGTAGCGTTTTCGAGGGTCGTCTTCGTCGCATTGGCAAAGGTGGTATCCAACGGCGATGAAGGAGGTGTCGACGGCGAGGATAACGGGTGAAGGCGATGTATAGTCTAAGGCGCGAAGTGCTTGGCAAGTTTGAACAGCGTTTTTGAGGTCTTCCATGGCCTTTAACTGATCTTCGCCGAATTCGAAAGGTTGGCCCTTCCGAGTTAGCTTGACTAAGTTGTGGGCGCGATGGGCGAAGTTGCGAATGAATTGTCGAAGAACTCCAACAGTGCCTAAGAAGGCGCGGACTTCGGAAAGCGATTGGCAAGGTCCCCAATTGGTGATGACTTCTATTTGCGATTCTTGAGGTAATCGACCTTCGGGGGTGCAGCGATGTCCTAGGACGACGATTTCCGAGGCGCAAAGGATGAGTTTCTTGCCTGAGAAGGTTCCTCCAGCGTACTTCATGCGTTGCACGATCCGGTTGAGGTTCTGGAAGTGTTCCCAAACAAATCGGCGAATCGACGAGTTTGGTATAAGTTCGTAGTCACCATTGTCGAGGATGTAGCGTGATGCAGGACCGCGAACGGGGACGTCGTCGATGTATGGAATGGTGAAGTCGGGGATTTCGTCTTGCAGGATGTAAGTGACGTCGTCGTGGAAAATCGGCACTGAATTCGTCCAACCCATGGGTAGAGTTACGAGTCGCATTGCCCCAAAAGGTGTCTGGAATGTAGTGAGATCTCTCGACGAGACGGCGATAAGCTTTTCGTCGTAGCCGACGAACAGGTCGAGCATGCCACCACAAGCTCGACCTCCGAACTTTTCAGCAAGGTGATCTGGTGTGGGGATGACTCCGGATTGTCGGATGGTGACGGCGTTGAGGGGTTCGAGACTATGTACGATTCGAAGGGATTTCCCGTCCTTTTTAAGGACGCAAAACCAGCGAGAGCGATAAGAGGAGTTGGATGGTTCGTAGACTCCAGATGCGATTTTGTCTTTGATAATACGGCACACTTCGTCGTAGATACCAGGGGGTATGGGAATGTTGCGTTGAACCCAAGGTTTGTGTTCGACGACGGCGAAATCGACGGGAGGGAAGTATTCTGGCTTAAAACGACCCTTTTCAGAGTCGTCCCAGGCGAAAGCAGTATCGTGTTTGACCATAAAGTCGTCCATGAGGTCGAACTCGGCGGGGTTGAGGAATTCGGAGCCATGATCGCGGTGTAGCTGTTCTCGTCGTTCAGCCGTATAGCGACCAGAGGGTACGAAGGGCGGTGGATTGGTCGATAAACTGGGTATGTGTTCGAGAGGATCACCCGTGATCTCTCGTCGAATGCGAAATTTCTCTGGCAAGGTAGCCATAACCGGCTTGACCTTTAGATGTACGGGCTTGTATTTCTTCTTCGTCTGGATGTTGACGTCGACGTTTTCGATGTTTTCTTCGTGTTTTTGCGTGTTTGTGTTTTTCGAAGAGTCTGAGGAACCGGAATCGGGAGTCGAAGAAGACAGAAATGGAGAATGAGTCGAAGGAGATGGGCGAGGAGGATCCGAGGTATTGGTTAGGAAGGTCGCATGACCTTCCTGTACGAGCGTCGAATACTTTTGTAAATTAGGATCGTCGCTTGCGGAGAGATAAGCAATAGAGACTTCGGCTTCGTTATGAACCGTGGTATACGCTGATATGTGTATGTCGTCGGGGTTTCCGGGCGAGGACTCGATGATGAGCGCGACTTCCTCTTGGTCGTCCGATCAAGTCTCTAAAACTTCAGCAAAA
>JANAWD010000994.1:0-10440 GCA_027627245.1 Meripilus lineatus | reverse complement strand
TTTCGCTTGGGTAAACATGCTCGTACTAGTGATGCTGGCAGTACGAGGCATCATTCCTTTTCCAGGTGGCGTTCATCAGCGAGAATTGCTTCTTCCAATCACTTGGAGGCGATGCATGAATAAATGCCCGAGATGAGACGAGGGAAATCGGACTTACAATCCCTTGAACCAAGGATGCGACTTGAGCTGGGTTGCGGTTGGACGAGTGTGTTGGTTCTTGTCGAGAGTCTGCAACATTTTCCTTTAGGACGATCAAGAGATCGAGGTAGAAGAAGAGATACGTACAGCAAGGAAGAATCTCTCTGCAGGGAGATCGAGTTTGACAAGGGCACGCTCCCACTCGGCGACAGAGATGGGCTCCCGAACGATAACATTCCCCACATTACCACCGTGCTTCGCCAAATGAGGGTCCCAAGGAACCTGAAAAAAACCAAACAGTAAGTAAACCTAGTCGGGACATGACGACGAAAACCACACTGACCCTCCCGATCAGCATACGGTATACAATCACACCGACACTCCAGACATCAGCCGGGTAAGAATAGTACTCCTTGCGATATACCTCCGGTGCCGCATAATCCGCAGTTCCACACATTCTGTGCGTCCTTTCTCTCGAACTTTGAATCGTGGGTTCAACCTCACTCGGAGGGAGGAACGCCTTCTCGACATCACCCATGTATTTCTCGTAGCACCTCGCAAGACCAAAGTCGGCAATGACAAGGTGTCCATCGGCACCGATGAGGAGGTTTGATGGCTTGAGGTCTCGATGAACGATACCGTGTTTCCGAAGAGCTTCAAGACCAAGAAGCTAGAGAAAGGACGCATCAGAACATATTCATCGGAAAACGAAGAGAGAAGAACCGCTTACCAGATCTGCGGTATAGAACTTGGCTCGTTCAGTGGAGAGTCGCCGGAAAACACCCAGCTGCTCAAACAGATCCCCGCCTGGGTAATACGCCTGTGAAAGGTGATCGTCACCAAACTTGTGCTTGACAAATACAACAAAAGACTCACGGTAGCCAAGTAATAGTACCTCAAATCGTGGAAGGCAGCGAGAATTTGCAAAACCCTCTCCTCGTCTTTCAGTCTGTGGAGTGCGAAATACTCCTCCAGAGTCGACTGAGTGATCCCCCATGTCGCGTCACCTTGAGCTCGCTTGAGCTTCTTCTCGAGAATCTCACTGCCCCATCCTTTATCGCTCCTTCTGTCATCAACAGGATACTTGGGGATAACCTTCAGAGCAACTCGTGCACCACTAGGTCTGTGACGAGCGAGATAGACCGTTCCGAAGGTGCCAGAACCTACTACCTTGGACAGAGAAAAGTCATGGAGGGTCGGGACCTGAGGAGTAGAGGCCGGAGCGACGGTGGGAGAGGATGGAACTGCCGAAAGCACGTTCCTGGCAGAAGAAGAGGTTTCCAAAGAGGGTGAAGGGTGAATAGAAGGGGTGGATGACAGAATTGGAGTGCTGTGGACACGTAGGACACCGGTAGGTTGCGCCTGACTGTGAGTGCAGTTCACAGGTAGGTGAGCATTCACCTCGGGCGGTGTTGCACCTTGAGAAACCTGCCAAAGGTGAGTTGTTCATCAGGAAGCGCCCCCTGACTGAAAGTTGATAGGCACTTACCATATCGTTAATGAATTCTGCTGCGAAATAATCTTCTGCATGAGGACCTTGAGCAGCAGTTGCCTATTACGACAAGAGCAGGTGTGAGAAACGATATAGAACGTAAATAGGCTATTAT
The DNA here is from genome assembly GCA_027627245.1 of Meripilus lineatus. Lineage (NCBI taxonomy): Eukaryota > Fungi > Basidiomycota > Agaricomycetes > Polyporales > Meripilaceae > Meripilus > Meripilus lineatus. Next base: position 8,695 of record JANAWD010000994.1, on the reverse strand, counting down.
GCGCACCATCGTAATGAATGTGGTGAGATCAACTTTCTTCTGATGGACACGAGGATAAAGTCAGCAACGAACACACATTCTGGATGCTGAGTAATAACATACCTCACTCTTGTTGAAGAGGTCCTTGATCTTCGCAAGAAATACCATCGTTGAGCTTCGTCTTTTCAATTTCGGTGCGTTGGGCTTGCGTTGACGAAGTTGATGTAAACGAGGATGAGAGTGATGACGACCACCCGAAGAGACGAGTCGTCGAACTCGAAACTTCAGACCATCGACTTTGGTCTTCCAAAAGACCCCGTCAGCCTGTGGCGCGTCATGCCAGCCTCCATGGTCCGAAGTAATATCGTCCTGGTCTTCGGTAGAACCGTGCCCCAAGTCGGTCGAGATTGAAAAGACGAGACTATCGCGAGCACTTGGGCAGTCTGAAACCGAACCTGTCGATCCTGAGCTTGAGCTTGATGTTGATTTGGAGGAAACCTTGAAAGTAGTAGCAGGCAAAGTGACTCCGGGAAATGCGTTGTCCGAGTCCGAGTCGCTTGTCGTCCTAGACCCAGAGGTACGTTTCTTATTGGCCACTGGGCGGGTCAGCCACATTGATCGTGTCTTCGACATCCAGATCTGTGGATCAGAGAGGCGTTGGCGCCCACAGACACCACCTTTGCCCTGAGGTTGAGAAGGAAAGGAGGCAACAACGTCTCAGTTGAAGGATCGTCGTCGTAGGAAATTAAGTAGTCAAGTGGGGATTTCGGAAGTGCATTTAGTCAATCCAAACAGGCCCTATGGCCGATTCAACTTGATGTGACCTGACAGTATGCGCAAGAAGACCGACCCGCTTGCCCAGTAGGGTATTACTGGTAATCATGGAATTGTTTTGGAATTTCCGAGAGGGATTATACAGCCCATCGCCGTCTTGAATCATGATCGCGTTTCATGTTGGTCCCCAAGGAGAAACTGGGACCACAGAAGGGACCTCGGACGGTGATAGTCGGTGCAATTAAGCGGGAGAGCGTGGGGAGCGTGGAGGATGTAAGGTGGAATTCATGAATCGGCTGTCGTCCCGAGACCGAGAGCAGCAGTCATGAGAGAGAAGAGGAAAGATCAGAAGGATGGAAGCATTCGAGGATAGACAAGTATAGGTCGGATACACGAGAAATAACAGGAGAGTGAGACCTCATGCCGGGGAGCAAGTAAACTCCGTTACGGAAGGGCGTCGCTTGAGTGTCCTTCTTGTTCTTTTGCGGCATGTGCGCAGTGAAGTTGAGTGAAGGGTCGTTGATTCTGCGGTGAGGAAGACGAGTTGTAGCGATGCTCCCAGCACCAAGGTGACGATAAAGCTTTCCTCGAGGCACGGAGTCGCATTGGGGACAGCGGGGCGAGGCTCCCCAGAAAACAAGGATACTTGATGAACACGAGGCAAAAGCAGTGATGCGACTCAAATACCCTCGCATTCAGAGCATACAATTTGAGTTGTCGACGTTTCCACCCAGATGGACAAGTGCTCAACCGAAGCCCAAGTTGGCAATTATCCTCAAGCTACAGTCATGGATCAAGAAAATCTGCGTGGCAAGAGTTGGTAAACGCGAAAATGAGACCATCGATAGAGGGGGTGAGCAGCAAAAGATAGGAACGGTACCATGCGTGCCTGCATATGGTCTATCTGCGTCTGCAGGTGGGCGTTGGCTCCGCCGTCGAACGGGCGATTTGGAGCCCTGTTGTACCGAGCCGTACCATGATCCAGGGGAAGAGGTTCAAGGTATGGTGATCCCCTTGGTCGAAACTCGTGTCAGTTCAAGGTTCATATACAAGTCCTAAACTCTGGTTGTATTCAGAAACAGAGAATTCGAAGTTGTGGAAGCAGTGGAGAAGAGGTCGCGAATTCAAATTCTTGCTCATCGGCGCCAATGCCGCCATCATTCGGGCACATCCCGAGACGTGGCACCCAGCATTCGGGACTCGGATGTGCGTGTTGCACTTCGATTCCCTCCTCGCTTCCATACCTCTCTCAGGCATCGTTCACATTCCTCAATTATGTTTTCACTGGCGTTGATAACGACCAAGAACTTCGTGGACACGTCTCACGACATTCCTAGCGTGAACACCGGTAGACCCTGAATTTTCCGTGTTGTCACAAACCCCTCATCGCCCAGCCGAGCGCACGATGACCTTTTTCTGTTCCTCTAGGATCGGTTCTGTTCGATTACTCTGTCGCCAATATGACATCAGAGCATGATCGTAAACTCTGTGAACTCCCAAGATCTCATGTCCTGCACCCATGTTGGGTCGCCCTGCGCATCTGGCTCGAAATATCTGTTATTGAGGGCCGATCGCCTCGCGTATTACACGATGATGGAAATACAGACTTCCTTTGCTCGAAGATAAACCTTGGGACATCCTGCTCGACGCAATCTCAACATTCTGTCTTGATGTCTATGCAAATCCGACGGATCTACGGACCTACACCACAAAGCCTCATTTGTCCTACTGATTGGTGCACCCTCTTCATCATGATCCCGAGAATGTCGGCCATGCGAGGTTTGACTCTTGACCGAGAGCAACCCAAGGAATAAATCAAATGGTGGGCTTGAAGCAACTCTTCTTTGAGAAGCCCCACTCACCCTAATCGTCAGTCGATGAATAACGAATGCCACTCTTCAGTGCAATCCACCCTTGGAGTACACGTTGCACTCGTGATCCGCATCTCCTGGAAGGAAATGTGCAGTTCCCGGTCCTACATCATTCTCTCTTTCCTGGCTAATAGCTTGTGCTCGGCTCGGAGGACAATAATCATGTTTCCGGTCCACTATCTCATTCACCTGCATGCCAAACCTGGGTCTAGCTGGAGGTGAATGAGAAGACTGACGCGTCTTGGGGCTCGATGATTATCCACGTGATCGCGCCCGGCCAATGTTGTGTTTATTTTCTTTGACCAGGTCAAACTTAAATGACAGCCGGTACAGTGCAATGGGTCGTAGTATTCCTACTATCAACACTTTTTCCCCTACTTTATCCCGATCGGTTCAGCGTACAAAAGTGAAGATGTCACTTCACCTCACGCGCACGGGTCATGCAATGATATCGACAACACTCGCCGTCTTCATTTGGAGAAGTAGTGAATCGATCCGGTGAGCCTCATCTCGGAGTTCTGATAGCGCGAGAACTCACTCTCCGAAGGCCGAGAATCTCTACCCCCAACGCAACGATATGTGCTACCAAGGTTGCCCAAATCGGTGCTGATACTGCCCAATGGTTGATTCTTGACCAAACTCGGACTCGCTGATCCTCAGCTTCTCGGATCCTTCAACGCTCTCAAAGGGGAGGCACCTTGACAGCACAGGGCTCTTGTGGCCACTGTCAAATGGCGGTCATTATAAAGATGGTTAGGCCACAGGGAGGACGGTCATGGGGACCTGAACTCGAGGGTCAAACACGGAACCCACAATCTGAAAGCGGAATCCCAAGAGTTCGAGCTGCGATACGTATATCCCGATCAGGAGCCACTGATGATCGGAACTCTCAATGATAATGTCAATGTTACAATGTATTCAATCGCGGGTGCGCATACATGCACGTTCACCCAACAAGACCATTATGGTGAGTTCAGTCCTGAACAATTTAACGTCGGTGAAGGCACCCTACGAGATTTACGGCCTGAACTCGCAGGATACCGCGCATTCGAAACCCAGGATCATATTATAGCCTCAACTCTTCGGCGATCCGAGATGTTACCAGACAACGGCAGCACGCCATCTTCCAACGCCTACCCAAACATAGTGTGCTCACTCCTTGAGTTACCTCCCGAACCCCGTGTACGTGTCTGGAAACCCTAGTATTAACACATACCGTGACAGTGGACGATAAGTGGAACCGAAGAAAGGATCATATAGCAGCGTCTCACTTATTATAACATGCCGGCGATCCGAGAAACGTTCAATAAACAAGTACGCTAGGCTACGTGAGGAACGTCATGGCGGTGTGTTGCGTGCATTGTGCGGGAGGGGAGTGACAATGACAAGGACGATGACAATCGGAAGGAACAGAAGGACAGCACGTGAGTGTGTTGTCGTTTTCACCTCTCTTATCATCTATGGGCCTGAATAGTCACTCTGCTCTGATTGTTGCGGGGATGTATAGGTCTTAATGGTAGATCGCCCTCTTCTGGTGATACCGGAAGAATGATATGACGAAAACAAACATTCCCAATGTATGTCAATGTCATCCCTGTGACTCACCACACTCTAAAAATCCGAACATATGACCAAGCAGTACCGGTGAATTCAACATTGAGAATAGCATCCCATCAACTTCCAGCATATCCATACCCTTGGTTTCTCGCTCTTTCCAAACCGATCTACGCCTCAAAGCCCTTACCCTCTTTCGAGAAATTGAGGCCGAGTCTTTTCGAGCAGAACAAGAACATCCTCGGATAATTGACGCGTACATGACGACTCGGATAACAGTGTGGTTGACAACCAGGAACAAACGGAGCGGCTGGGCACAGACTTACAGTATCCGAATCGGAGTCGAGCAATGATGGCGAAACGGCGTCGATAGCACCGAGGGTACCTCATGGGAACATTGGGAAGGTTTGTTCGAGGTTCTCACGGCGCATCATATATCAACCGTACTGGCAATTCAAGATCGTGAATGGCTGCGGGTGGCAGCCCGATAGCAGGTGGAAGTATGATTATCAAGCCCGGGATCTGAGAGTGAGGACGAGGAAAATTAAGATACGTGAACGTGTTCAGGATGCCATACTTTCTGTGTACACCGAGGAATTTGGTGATTACCGATTGAGTAGTGAGTATTATCATAAGTAACTTGGCTCCGCACTGAGCTGATTATTGTACGTGTTCCGGAGCTCCTGAACCCGACCAACAACTTGAACTCATCTCCAAGTTCGAATACAGGATTCAATACAGAGATCCTACAATGCTTTATTCGTCAACTGAGTCATTGATTGGGCTCGCTTAGATTAGGATATCACAATCACCAGGTATGCTGCGTATGGCTCAAGGAACGCAAGACCAACAAGGTAGGGGAAAGGACGAGAAAGAACCAAAATTTTCAGCCAAGCCTGGCGATCACCAAAAACCTCTCATTCGTCTTCAAATATCGAAATTCTACGACACCCTATTCGTCGACAAGCTGTCGGACCTGTTCCAACCAGGAAAATGCGATCCCAGCGTCAGCTGTGACACGGCACACGAAGTTCAGGACGCATAAACTGACTTGTTCAATGTTGAAACCCTAGGACGTCCACCTCTGACTCTGAACCCCCACTAGGATATTGAAATCATCGACAGGACCAACTGTTCAAGATTCTTGTCACTGGCGCCTCAGGCCACTATTGACACCTTTTCAAAATGAATCCGGTCCTGTATCGGCCAAGAATAATTATAACAATACCTGTCTTGCCACCCACACTCGCACAAAAGTGTTACTCGCCACACCGTGGTCATCGGGAAACCATAAACCCAACAACCCCTAGGAAAGTACATCAAGTCGTCGTGAGATACCAAGTACTGCTAATACCGTATAGAGTACGAACACTCAGGCGGAGAAGGTGAGATATCGCCAGAGTGAATGCATTTTACCATAATCGTAATCGTGTATGACGCAGTACGTATGGGGTGCCGGTATCGACACGGACGTCGCCGTCGCACTGCCCAGTTACATACCGTGATCATGATTCATGATGATGGCGTTAGCCCGCTATATGGACACGGGAGAGTACGAGGAAAGCTCGAAAGAGGGTTTATACGATCCGGGATGTTGACTTTCCAGACCTTATATGGAGGTTATACTGCAGCTGTGTGCGACTGAAGGTATGGGATTTGGATTTTCTGTTCTACTTGGAACAACGCAGTCAGTTGGTTGTACTAGCTTTACGAACTTTACGAGAGATGCTGTCATTAAGAGACGACCGTACCGATGTTTGAATGGGGGATGTCTGGATATAGACTGTGAATCCATGCATATTGCTTCGTCCGGGGTCAAAGGGGATTTACGATCGAAAAGAGTGACGAAATGAGCTAATCATATCCACTCTTATCGATATCCTATTCAATTCTTTACATTTACTATTATACTATCCTATAGGAGAGCCCCGGTGAGTGTGTTGAATGTGAGGTGATCATGAGAAAAACGTTTCCAAGAAAGACGGGTAAAGACCGCATTGAAACCCGTGGAGAGAGTTGAAGTTTGAGGGTTTAGATACTATTTCTACCGGGGGAAAAAGAAGGACTTCTGGTGCAGTTGGGTGGGATTTTAGGATGCCGGGGTGATTGGAGGATGGGCCGGGGGTGGAGAGGAGAGGGGGATTCACATCGGGTGGAATTGGGAGAAGGCGTTCTTCGTGTCGTGTGTTTGAGTTATTATCGTACTGTGTCGTATTGTGTACATGTTATTCACGTGTATGTGTTTTTTTTGTTCGACGTTGTGTTCTGTTCTGTTCTACTCCCTTTAATTGTGTTTCAAGACATCGCTTTCGTCAAAAGTTGTGAATATATGAGTGCGAGGAGATAAAAGAGAAGCAACCATTGAAAAGAAGACCCTTTAAATCATCTGATAAAGGATCAAAGATGTCGCCCGTTTGCGGTTGATATTGATAGGGGATCATAACAATTCGAAAACATTGTCCTATTGGCCGAAAGGGTGTTGCTTATTGCATAGGTTCGAACGACGATCCGAATTGAAAGTCGGGATGCCAATCAAAAAGTGGATAATTAAACGACCCTTGAGGGAATCACGGAACAGAGACGGGCTTTCCAGCGAGAGTGTCCTTGACTTGGGATAGCACAAAAGATTGTATGAGGCGCATATGTATGAAAGCAAAAGCACAGGTAAGAGTAATAAGGGACTTGAGATGGATCGATGGAGATCTGGGGTACATTGTGGAAGCATGGAGATGTGTGATGTATCGCGGGTGAGCATGCGGGACCGATGGTAAGCGAGAGGTCGTCGAGCACGGAGGGTCGAATAAGATTGGAGGGTATTGATTCGTGTGATGGCGCCAGACCCGAAAAAGAAAAACAGAAAACGAAGCGGGTGGGCGGGATATGCGAGGAAGTGAGATAATTGGTGATCACACTAGGATACCGGAGTCCTGTCGTTGAGACCTCTTTGTTGTTCGCGGGAGGGGCCTCGTGAAGGCATATTACAGCTTGTAGGAAAGAAGACAGAGGGGGGCTATGCAAATCGTCCACAAATTAGTTGTGTTTTGGGTACGCAACTTTGTCTCCCCATGGAACAACAATAATACAGTCAGTACGAGAGAACCCAGGAAGGGGAAACGTCTGGCTCGCTTTACCCTCGGCGAAAACCGACGTCATGAGGAAGGGGGCCCGAAGCGCTGGGAATAATGCGGATCGAAAATTCCACTATACCCGAAAAGGGAGTAAAGTGCACCTTGCTCGCTCGGTGATTGGACTGGGATGTGATGGGCGGTTGACTCTGGCTTTGCGTTCTGGCAGTCATTCATTTTCCTTGCTCTCGGGGATGCGCCACAGGCGCTGTTCGTGTTCGTTCTGGAAAGAGGCCGGCTCATCCTGGAGCTGGATTGGATTGGATGGCAGCGGGAGGTGGGGATAAGGAGACTCGGTCGCCGTATGTTTTACTTTGTGGGGAGTGAAACAGTGGGTGGTGGAATAGGAGGGGATGGAGGGCGTGCATTATTTTGGATTAATTGATTACGAAGTTTAGCATGGAAGGAGCCAGGATGGGCATTGGCTGCCAATGCAAACAAACAGCGCGGCGTCTGGCATGCCTGTCAATGCCATAGCAAGACTAGACGAATGTCCTCCCTCTCCAACCCTCCCTCTTTGTTTGCAGCTCCTACGAGGAGGGTCCATGTCGTAAGTACATCTCTACCGGCCTTTCGCTTCCCTGTTTCCTTTCACCCACTGTGTCAGGGTCGCCGGCATATTGGCATACGGCATTCCAGGCCCTTGTCAAGCCCCGCTTTTGTATTTCATACCCTCACAATACACTCGCTCATTCCCTTTCCCTCCCGCCAGCATTCACATCATTGTACTCTATATCTCCTCCCAACATAGGGACTAACTCCCACAATGCCTCCATGGCGCTCTCGCTCATCCTCCTCAACCGCGCCCTCCTCTCCTCCAACGCGTCCCGATCCCTTACCATCCTCACCTAGCTCCTCCTCTATCCCTCCTCCCAGACCCGTTCCTTCCGTACCCGCTCCCGGTCTCAACATTCCTACTCCACCACAACCTCAACCGCAACCACGAACAGTCAAGCTCACCAGCTCGGCCTTGCTCGGCTTACCCGTACGTCCCGCCTTTTCCTGAAGGCACTAAATGAACCTGAACGCGTCTTCTTGCAATCAGCGTCGCTTGATTCATCCTCCACCTGTGAACAACCAGGTCACTTCATGGGGCATAGTACCCACCTTCAAAATAGAGCTTCACGATATCCTCAATCGGAGGCACCTACCCCCGCTTGGCCTGAAGGACTTTGAGGAATGGCTCCTCTTCGTAGAGCGCTCCCCTCAGGATCTGTACGCATTTAATCTACCTCCAAGTCTTCTATTGATCTCGCTTCTCCAGGTATTTCATTCTCTGGCTTAGAGAATACACCTCGAGATACAACACCTGGGCCCAACAGTCTCGCCAACAACAACAAATCCTCTTCTCTTCCGCAATCAACAACCAGTCCCCCCTTTCAATCGCAAATC
>JANAWD010000993.1:0-10497 GCA_027627245.1 Meripilus lineatus | reverse complement strand
ATGATTGTATATAATTTGGAAATTCGAATTCTGAGTAATATAAGAATATAGTAGAAGTAGCTAGCTTTAATTGCTAGAGAAAAAATATTACTTAATCTGATTAATCTCTTTACTTGTAGAGATAGAAAATTGATATAACCATTTATATATATTACCAATCCTATGAAGTAATATAGAAATAATCATAAATGAGATATTCTAAAAATTATAGATAGACTGAATAACTAGTATATTTTGATTATTTTAATTATACTAATATCTGTGTAGAGTTTGGTGACAATTATTTGAGGGAAATACATATATATCAACTGAGTGATATAGTCTATATTTTGCATTTACTTCAGAAAGTCTTAGAAATATACAAGATATAAAAATTACTTTAGTTAAGGTAATATTCATTCTCGGCTTATTTAATTGTCAAAGAATTTTACTCTTTTAATAAAATCTCAAACATTTATATTATATATCTTCAAAAAGCAAAAATTGATAAATATTTATTGACTATTCTTATATTATATAATTATTAAAATAGCATACACTCTTTTCAAATATATATATAGTCATTTTTTGAAATAATTTTGTCTCAATTCTAAGTTAGACTCTCTGAATAGTTTCAATCTGCATATATACCATATTTAGAATATAGTTTTATATTTCTATTTGAGAGATTGAAGTTTATTCTATTTTAATTTTTCTTATTCTAAAATGATGATTCCTTGATTTCTATACAGTATCAAATTAAGATCTAAAATTTCCTTATAATATGAAATTAAATATATACTTTTGAGAACTCTATGTATTTTTGTATATTGTTTTATATAAAGTAAATCTTACAAGTAGAACAAATATAGTCATAAAATCAATTCAGGATTATTAACTTTTTCTACAGATATCTATATCTACAAGTACTCTCTAAGTATTATGTATTTATATCTGAGTGTCAAAATGTATTTTATAATCTAGTTGTTTTATCTAATATAATTTAGTTGCTAGAAATAATGCGAATAATTTTGATATTTTTAGTTTATATCAAGATATTATTAATTGATCTAAAAAGTGATATCTTGAAATGTTTTAGCTTAATTAAATTTTTAACAGACTTGAGATTCAATTGATAGAAATGATAATTTTAAATTTGTTATATTGATTACAAAAATCTGTATCTAAGAAAACTATACTTTAGAAAAATATCAATATCTTTGATTGCCTTATAAAAATACTATTTATACTAAAAATAGACTAGCATTACTATATCTAGTCTTGAGTCTACTATGTTTATTTCTATCTCAATCCTAAGCTATAATAATATTTATATGTAGATTGAAAATTGTTCAACATCAATAATTAGATTTCTCATAGATTTCTATTGATTTTTTTGTTGCTATCAAATTTGACTATTATATATATTTTTTTCTTTCTCTTTTTTATATGACTTTTCTTTATTTTTTCTATAGGATTTTTTCTCTCTTTTTTTAACTCACTAATAAGCTAAAGTAATGATAATCTTTTTGATAGATTATATAGCTGTGTTTATTCTAATAAATTGCAGTAGAATGCTTCAGATCAAAGCTTGTAAATAGATATTTTGTAATATTTAGTTCTAGTTTTAATCTATTGAGGTCTCTTCATTTTATAGACAAACTTATTGATAAACACTAGTATCTATATAGGATATATGTGTAATTCAGTTTTTGATAGTTTCTTTTAGAGGGCTTATTTTTGATCTTTTATATTAAAATATTGAGCTCACTAGTATATTGCTGAATTGATAACCAAAAACTAGATTTTGATAATTATCTATATAAATATAAAATATACCTCTAAGAATGAGAATTAAATTGAAGGCTCCAAAGATATATATAATAACAAATATACTAATTTTAAAGACTAAGACTATTGTAGTACATACTAAGTTATTCTAAGAGTACAAGTACTTAATAATATTAGTCAGTAGTAATCTGTATATAAGAAGATGGTAATATATTCTCTGCTTAAACAGTCTATTACCAGGAATAAGGATGTTTTTTGATATACATCAAAATACTTATATCTAAGGTATAATACAGCTCTGAATAATTTTATTTTACTTTCTCAATTATTTTTTAGAGATCTATAATATCAAAACCAAAAGATAATTCATCTCAAAAACTATTTTAAAAATACCAATCTGATTATTTAAGATGTAACAATAGATCTATGTATGATGATATATCAATAAAGAATTAGAATATATTTATATATTAAAGTAAATTCTTTCATCTATTCTTTAAATTTAAAGAAATACAATACATTTTGCTATTAGAATGATATAAAACTCAATAGTCTATGTTCAAATCCCTAATCTGAATATTTAACTTCAATAGAGTTTGAGGATTTTGATTTAATTATTTTTCTAAAATTTATGCATCTAAATATAATAAACTTTAGTATCAATAGAACAACTATTCAGAAAGTTTTCAGATAATATTGATAAAAGTTGAGGTTTTTATGTAATTTGAAAACTGGATTAATAAATTTCTTTAGCCTTGACAAAAAAACACTTACAAAAGATGAATCACTATTAAACTTTTTAGATGGTAGAGATAAAGATATTAAATATAATAATCATTGTTAGTTTTCAGCTTGTTCTCAATTCTTCATATTGTTGGAAACAATAGATAGTTGTTAATAGAAAGTCTTCTTAAATATTGAAACATGATTTTTATTGTCTTTTATGAAATTATTTTTTACATCAATAGCAGTATATTGAAGTATCAAATCTACAAAGATTAAAATATTATCTCTTTGATTCTTACATTGATCTATCTTAATTTCTATAATGTTTATCAAAAGACTATTATAAAATACTTCTTGATCTCTCAGAAATTTCACCTACTCTTACCTTAACACCAGATAGTGCACTAGATAGTGAAGGAAATTTATCTTAATATACAAACTCTAACAATTCAAGCAAAAAAAATTAATTCAATGATCAAAATTTGAATTAGAAATTGAAATTTCCAGTTTAGAGCAAAAAAGTCAAAATAGATTTTTAGTTCTAAATAAATAAATAATACTACTATTAAATTGAATTTATATAGTATTATAGACTATGCTTAGGCTTACAAATATATTTATTTATGTGTTTCTATCTAGAAATCCTATTTGTTTCTTTATTAGTACACAAAACAATTCTTTTAGTATTTAATCTTGAAAATTCTGAGATATTTGATTTGAATGACTTAAAATGTAAGATATGATTCTGTTATTTTCTTTAGACATATAGAATGTCTAGAGAATTCAATTTTGTTAATTTGTTTTAAGAATCTGATATTGATACAGTATTTATCTGATTTTTTGAACACTTTATCATTCATAAATATCTAATTTAGCTTTTACATCTTTCTACTCTACTTCTCTCCTTTCTCTTCCCTCTTCTCTTCTCTATTTTTATTTCTCTCTCCTTCTCGAGACCAGTTACAGACCTGACTCGGTGTTCATAGCTTGCATCACGTACCACTCACGTGGAAATATACATCTCATCATCCACATCAAAAACATGCTGATGAGGGCGAATGGCAATCACCGCGCAGCTTCCATCACGTGAGAGGATTTTTGCACTCTCTGTCTGATAACCGACCCTTTGGATGCGGGTCGGAACCCACCCATCCACTTTGCTATTCAGGTGTTGTCGGCATCTGGCAGACTGACGAGGATGGATATGAAGAATGAATAAAACCGTATGTTCTGCAGTGGAATTGATCATCCATACGATATTCTGTTGACCTGTCACAACAAAGGGAGGCCAGTCACTCATCCTGCCATCCGTCTATTGTTGCTAGCATACGTGTTGGGCAACAGGAGGCTCGAACTTTCCTTGCCCTCACAGTCTGTACATCACTGGCATCACCGTACGCCCTGCAGATTCTGCGTATCCTTTCATTTCAGTCTCGTGGCTGTATGCTACTGACTTACAACAACCTCTCAGACCTCACTCGTATTGGCATCCAGAGTAAATCGAGAAGATCCAACGCTTTTCGTATACAAGCACCATGCGAACGGCCTACCATCCCCAGTCCTCACCCTTATCCCATCATTTCGGCCACCTTCTTCAGGTACGAATGATTCTCCTGTTTGGTTTTTCAACTCACTGATCCGGACAGATCATTCGTTTCCCCCGTAGTTCAGGCTTTAAGAACCTGTCGATTGAAGGTTACCATCTCAGTCAATCGTTAACCCACCAAACTCCTGGGGACAGATCAACGGCTCTCGTTGGAGGATGACAAGGCCAGGATCCATCTATTCACAGCAAGTCATCCGTGGTGTCGATAGCACCTCATATATTCCTGAACATCATCAGACACAGAAGCGGAAGTCATGGAATAACTGGAGGCCATGGGCGTACAAATCCAAGGAAAGAACGTTTGGATGAATTTGGGATTTCAATACAGGTGCAGTCTCCGTACTAACTTTCTAAGTCAAGCTATGCTAACGATTAATGGTGGCTGAGAAGGCTCCACGATGCAACGAATCCAAGTATCCTCGTCTATGATTCACAGGTGAGGAGCGACAGGGACACCGTATGGTTTTGAGACCCCATTCAGGTTGGATACCCCGCCGGCGTAGCAGTGTGGCGAGAAGTACCTGTGTCGAATCAACAACGACGTGATCACCACAGCGTCCAAGGCACACGGATAATGTATCTACGAATATCGACAGTGCGTTACCTCCGTGTGTACTGTGTTTATCCCTCCATGTTTTCCTCCCTAAGTTATCTCGTCATCCTCTGCTAATAGGCATCTCTTGGTTTCGAAATCGAGCCCAACCATTGTTCCCGGTTATCGTCCTATCTTCCAGAATTCCGTAACGATCCCAAAAACGATCCCCGAAAATGAACTGTCCTTATATCGATCTCGGGCTTGTTGCGACCCCTAGTCAAAGCCATGGCATGCGATTCAATTGCGAATGGTTCGCTCGCTGTTGTTGTCTACCCCACAAATTGCCATATCGAATGCGCTCAAGTGATGGACTCGGGAACCAGGAAACAGCTTGAGCAACGCGAGCGTGGTATGCAGACAACAGCTTCTTGAGACCCCACACTTACTTTTCCTCCAACGGCCTCCCATTCCGCAGTAGATTCAGGTATCCATTCCAACCTGGCTTTACCCAATCCTCGAACCCGACTGAAACTCAGAAACATAAAAACATCCCCATGTGTTTCTTCGGTAGAGAAACAACGAATAAATAATGCATTCTTAAAATAAAATAATTGCGATCGAAATGGCTCCTCAGCTGACGATGAAGTCGCAACCATCTTCTTCGATGTGTCGTACTGAAGCAGGTCACGGAAATATGTGAGTTTCGTTCCCCAACCCTACCTCTCTGCTCCAGCATTTGATGACTTCACGATCTCAGGAGCATGCTTGATGATCCCAGGATCGCAAGAGGCAAGTAGAGTACCCTAAGGATATAATTCGTCTTTTCGAGTCATACGAAGCATCCTTTCTCCTACCTGAATTTTCTCCTTTGTGCCAGGTTTTCCTCCGATGTCTCGGACGGAAAGGCGATGCCAGATGACATGAAAGGAGCAACCCTTGATAACTGAATGATCGAGCCCTGAAAGCAATACTACGGCAGACGGCGCCTCATCCAGGTGAACAAAGGCCCGTTGATAGTTATGCGGACCAAGCACAGGCAGAGAACGGAAATGATTCAGTTTATGTCAACGAATCGTTATCCTAACAGCTTCCAGATACACACCAATGGAAATTAGCATTCCATTCGACGACACAGTGTATCTGGTCTGACCAACCAGACGCGATCCTACTAAACGCTGAGTATATCAGTCTAGGATATTAAGCAGAGTGACTCACCCTAGGAAACCTGACTTTGACAGGAGCAATGCGAGCTGTATACGGGTCAGCGTGGGTCTATATTCTTCTCAAGGTGCTGTGGTCGACAGTCCCTAGACAGAAGACAGATTTACGGAAGATGCAGTGTATCCTTGGTGTGGTTCCCTGAACACGTGGAGTGACCCTCGCAGGGGTGGTTGTAACAGGGCTGGCCTGGTATGTCGAGTACGTCAGAACATTGGGTCGGATATCGATGCCTTGGGTTCGAGAAAGTCGAGAATGTATAGGGCCGAGAGACAAGGCCACGAGTAACAGACATCAGATTATCGAATGGAGAGCAAACTACACGGTAGAAACCAACGGCACCTGAACGCGAGCGGGGGAAAGGTGCAAAGGGAGATTATTCTCTTGGGGAGTATGTGACAATGTCAGAGGGTTGCCAAACGAATCGAGCAAGGATATAGAAGCAAGTACGGCAAAGGACGAGATTTTGAAAATGGAGTGAAGGTGACTCCACGAGGACACACAATGACGAGATAGAGGCGCAATAAAGTGACAAGAGCAAGAAAGAAGTAAGAGACAATGGTCGAACATCACGGGGGAGCGATCCTTGGTATCAGGATGTGACTACTTTACATACCTCCACCAGAGATTCATCACGCCGGCGGCCCAGCATTAATTCCCTCTGAGTCTGCGGACCCGAACCATTTGTTTCGAGTCCCCCATTCCGTTCCCGAGTCCCGCAGATCCTTCATGGGCCCATCCCTAATACGGTTTGTGAGGGGACGAAAAAAGAAATGGGATTGACCGATTGGTTGTTGGATCATGTACCATCTTGCAGACCGAAGAGATGTTGAAGATACGAAAGGAAGATATTGAGGATCAAAGACTGACGAGGAGATCTTCGGGTCTAGGATGGAGGTCATGTAAGCCGAGATATAATAAGAGATAAACGAACAGTATATTCAAGACTGTTCATACGTTTCCCATATCCACATTGGGGACCACGACACCCAAGACCAATCGACCCATGTACGTGTGTATGTTGTGGTCGTTTCGCGATTGAGCATGCGTAATACTTCGCATCGACAGACTCCCCAGATACAAAGATACAGCCTGAATGTTCATTGAGATTGACTTGGATCCAGAGTGTGATTCGAGGGGAACCAATAAGACTTCAGGACCTGCCAAGCAGCTCGGGGTAATCAACGCTGAAAATCAGGCGTGACTGTAGAGGACTTGCCGAAGGCCTGCATGGCTTGAAGAGACAAACGTACCTTCTACACCTCGATTTGTATATGGAGATATCCGTTCGGTATGGAAAACGATCCATGCCATTGATTTCGACACTGCAAATTAGGCGTTGCGCTGGTTGTAACTTGTGCGACAGTCGGTACAGTGTTCAGAAGGAAATGACATCGATCCGTTCCTCGCATCGGCGGAGGGCATGTCTGTTGCAAGTGCTCCGTGAAGCGACAGGAGTTATGGTGGAACCGGGGGGACTGGTGGAGGAGGAGGAGGATAGTTATTGGTATCATATCAATGAAGTATTGGCAGAAACTTGAGGTTGGGTCGTCAGTTGGAAAATTGTGGAGCACAAGATCGGTGATGGTTTTGATCAAATGGTACCGGTACTGGAAAAGCCGAGGCAAGACTGAAGGGAAGAGAGGAATGCTCACAAACCCCAAGCAGGGCTGAGGGGATCGCCGCAGAAGAGGAGGAGAAGGGTTGTCAAAAGAGGGCGGCAATAGCAGATAGCATGCGCATCCAGGTTGCCGAGAGTCACCTCGACACTGCGGCCATGTCAGTGTTGGGGACGTGTCTTGACGATGGAGGGGCGACTTCTCTTCCTCATCCTTCCTTCCAACCTTCTCATTTGCCATCGTTGCTGCTCAATTAAGACACCGGTCCATGTGTCGTTGGTGCCCACTGCACAGTATCTCAAGGGTCCTGCTAGGCCGGTGGCGTCGGAGACAGGTACGCACGTTTGAATTCCGTCCAACTTTTCATAGTAAGGGGACTCTGAGCATCAGTTTTCGAAGACGCATTGGCAGTGCTATGGAGATGCGGTGAGGAAAGGGAATGAAGTACCTGAAATCGAGCATTAATCCAACTACGATGCAAACTCGACGCATCCGGCGAGAGGATAGGAAGGGTGCCTAGGCCCTACATGTATAAGTACTGTATGTGCTTATCCTCATCTATACTGCATTTACCCGTCATCAAGCATTTCCCTCACCCTTTAATCATCATCAATTCATCTTCTGTCTACAAGCACATTCCGCTTTGAGTTCAAGTCCCCTCACAGCTCCCAACCATCGTGCCCTTTTCTCGACCTTGATATCATGATCTCAGACAGTCTCGCAGTCCCGTCCAGCGATCCATCCTCTCATCAATATCGGGATCGTGCCGACCATGAGGTCAAAAGTTCAACACACAAGCCACTGGCCGTTGATGGACAAACCACCCTCATTATGTATCCCCGAGTTGAACGCGTCGGGTGGGCGAGATCAATAGAGCTGGATGTTATGGAAAGACTACGACAGATGGAGCGTGGTACGAAGACACCATCTTCGCTTCGGAATTCCCACTAACATTTTACTTCTTGGAACCAGGGACAACATGGCACCCTATCGTTCATATCAGTACCCAACCAAACCCGTCGATCTCACATTCTCGAATCAGACTTCCTCCTCCGAATCCATTACCTCGGCTTCCTCCAGAAATACTGGAGCTCGTCCTTCAGTCTATCCGACCCGGGCTTGACACAATCTACGACAACATCCCCTATGGTTCACATGTAGAAGTTTTTAACCAGGAAGAGGATTCCATTGAAACACTCGCAACTTGTTGTCATGTTTGTCGCAGTTGGGTGGCCCTATGCCAGGAACTGCTGTTTTCCTGGGTCATTCTTAAAAAATCCGCTCACCTCGACAGTCTCTACCGTCTCCACCGTACTTCCCATCTATCCCAGGTCTCACACTTTATTCGCCGAATCTCGGTAGCATACAGTGAACCAAATGACAAACTTGGAGAAGCCTTACCTCGCATTGCAACCATGGCACCCCCAAACCTGTTGCGCATTGATTTCGTTCGGGAGTCCATCTCTGACTCAGTTAACTTCCCATTCCACGATTCGCTTCCCTTACGCCTTGCACCCTTGCATTATGTTCGCATCCTCCATCTTCGTTGGCTGAAATTCACCAATCTCTCCGAGTTCCGTCAGCTCATTTCTTGTTTTAGCGGACTTCAAGTTTTATATTTCGTCCTCAAACAGGAACGGAATTCGGAGGTTCCTAGAGCATTACACCGAACGGCCAACCCACTTCTCACAAGGATCTCTGCTTACCCGTATGAAAACGGTCTGTGGCCCTGGTTGTCTCCCCACGGTTCTGGTACAGGCAGACAATCCCGCTGTAGTACAGCTCAGATTAGTCGCACAGTCCCTTCTGTCTCAGCACCAATCGTCACATTCATGCATATAATCACAGAAAGGACGGACAATATATTCAATGAACACACTCTCGATGCGAAGTGGAAATGCAAGAAGTGTGCACGCGTTGATCAGACTCAATGTGAGTTGAATTTTTGACCAGTATCGAACGTTGAAGTTCATATTTACACAAGGGTCACTATACATTTGTCTTATTCATGATGACCCACAATATGACATGCCAATACCGTTTACTGTATTGCTCGAATTCCGACCCCAGACCGATTTTCCACACCCCTCATTCGATCTCTCTCACCTCGTTGAACTCAGAACGACGATTCACCCCTACAGCAATGATATCCTTGAAGAAATGGATACCATATCTTCCATGTGGAAACACGACGAGTTGATAGGCCTCGACAATCTCGAGAGGCTTCAAATCGGGATACACCTCGATGACGACAATCCATTCGACAACCCACAGAAGGAACTTCGGGACTACCTCAAAAAAGACACTTGGCGACGGAAAAAAGCTTCTGCTTCCGATTATGTAGACGGTTTGGAACGCTGGCTCGAGACGTTACGGGATTGCGATCGTGGATACGAGCTGGAGATTACCGTCGGTGGTTCCCCCATTGACGATGTTCTCCGTGAATGGAAAGAGAAGATAGCTGCCGTCGAAAGAGAGGAAGGTGCCAAGGAGGAGGGAGGTGCCGAGGAAAGAGAGGGAGGTGCCGAGGGCGCAGGAGAAGGTACAGAGAGCGAGAGGGGATCAGATGGGGACTGGACAGACTCTGAATCCGAATCATATTCTTCATTATCTGAGCCCACCGCAACGATTCCTTACTCATATATTCATGGGTCCTGACTTAATTATTCTGGGTGGGTTCTACAAAATTCTGTGGTATGCTTGGTGATTAGTCTATGTCATTTTCTCTCGAGTTCGCTATGCTGCTTTGTATGACTCAATCTCCTAGCCGTGCATATCTTCATGTAGCGTATAAAATATTGTTATGACGCACTATATGCCAGCGCAGAACCTAAGTACATTATACATGAGAGCTTTACCGACAAACAAAGGACGAACATTCGAACGAACATTCACAAAACTTCTAGCCCTCTGCTCCTCTTAGATACTGCTCCAATGATAATATCTGGGTGGGTAACGACGATTGGGACCCACCGACAAGATCATCGAAAGCTCTGGAACCATCACTGGGTACCAGATCCATT
>JANAWD010000992.1:0-10507 GCA_027627245.1 Meripilus lineatus | reverse complement strand
ACGTCTTGCGCGTCGAATACAGACAGGTGGAGCGCCGTATAGAGCGAGAGACCAGGGCGAAGGCAAAAGCGAACGTCCAAGCCGGCTCGAACGACACTATCGAGCCCGCTTTGGACGCCATGATCAACGCGAAAACCCGCGGGATCAACTGCTACCGCCTACCGATTATGGCGTTCTATGAGAACGATCTCATCGGTAAGCTTTTCAATTACTCAATTTAGTTAATAAGCGCTCACCTGTCGTATGTAATAGAATCTGATCATGAGAAATGCGCGCCTACCGTCCAGGGTGGGTGCGCACGCTGTGCGGTCTTGAAACCCCCCCTTTGTTGCTCCCTCTGCCACACCCTCCCTGCTCACTGGCAGTGGTTGAACAATCCCGTTCCCGTCCCCCCTCCTCTCCCTCGAATGTCCATCGTCCCCACGAAATACATACCATCTCCTCACGATCTCGAATTCCAGCACCTCCTCAATTCCTGGCGGCGTAACAAGACCCGCGAAATCTTCGGTCTTGCATTCCTCAAGAACACGGGTGCCGCGTTCGTCCTTCCCGACGACATCCTCGCTCGGATCGCCGATTGCGCGCGCGTTGGGAAAATCGACTCCCTCGATACCCTCTTCAAAGAAACGAAGTGGTACCATGCACGGGAGTACCACAGTGAGATCCTACAATTGATTAATGAGTGAGTCCATATATTTTTGTGCGGTCTTTCAACGATTTTTTGATCTATATTTCCCGCTGCAGAAACTATCCCCTCCCCTCACCTGACGAAGTCCCTCCCATTTCCGATGCTGCTCAAACGTCCGTTCCCTCTGCCGCGGACTTGGATACACCAGTCTCGGCGACTGTAACAGCATCCGCGGATGCCAGTGGTCCGAGCGATAGCCCTCGAACGAAGGCTACCAGGACATGTGGGGCATGCGGCAGTACCACCCATATCCGTGAGTGACCCAATGCCGATAAACACTATGTTCTTGCTCATTCCCTCTAGGATCCAGCAAGAAATGCCCTAAATATGACAAGGAGAACCGGCCTCCTCGTCGTGGATCCCTCAGCAAGACTTCAACAGTACATGTCCATCCTGATTCCACATCTTCGACTCATCCCGTGTCTTCGCGTGCGCTCCATGATCCCGCATCTCAAGTTCAACTATCGGCCCCACCCAGCGTTGATAACTCTGACACAATTTAATCTATGTACTCATGTATTATATCATACACTCCGTACTGAGGTCATCGGCGTCCAGTGCGCCGTAGTACTTCCAGTACTCGTCTTCATCGTCCTCGATTACTTCGGCACCCTTGTCTTCGTTTGGATCACGCTCGCTCTGATCAATACCATCTCCAGTCCCCTGCTCTCCGCTCTGAACACCCATGCTCTGCTCGGTTACCCCTCTTTGTGCGATTTCGTGTTCGTGTCGTTTTTTTGTCGAATCTTGAAGAATTGCGGATTGTCCGGTTGCTATCATGTCATTGATTTCCCGCTTGACTCGGCGATCACGCTGGGTCTCGTTCATTCCCTGTTGCTTGATGTAGTCTTGTAGTTCTTTGAATGTCGCCGTCATGTCTTTCTTGGCATGCGCTGTACTCAATCCTGTGAGATGAAAGTTTCGTTCGAAATTGCTGTGACAGTTCCGAAGGACCAGCACAATCGGTGACTCCACGAGGACCCGGTCCTTATTATAGTTTGAACTACTTCCGCCGTATACGTCCTATAAAATATTCAGCAAGGTAAATCCGCGTGTCTGCAATGAAGGAGTACCTTGGTATAAAGGTTCAGAAGCTCAATAACCCAATCTGCACCACGGAATTGATGTGGCCGGCCGGTTGGATTCACAAGGATATTATAGCGAATGGCACGACTACCATATCCTCTCTATAAATGTATCATACATGCATCCGAGAATGGATGACTCACCGAAGACCTTCAGGGTATACAAAATATAATTGATACATAAATTGAAGAAGCCGATTGCAGTACTTGTGCTTTCCGGTGGAACGAAAGATACTGATCCATTGCGGAAGAAGGGTTTCGAATCTTCCGATGTCTCCAGCATTGAGAGAGTAGGAGAGTTCTTCGTACAATAACAGGTATTGATGTGTGAGAAGGATGTTCTCGTATTGTCTGTCTCGGATGCTCGGAGACTCCTTTCGAAGCCTCCAAATATCAATACCCTCGCCAGCCACATACCGTGCAGCAAGCACATCAGCCACTTCCTGAATTTCCTGAAGGCTCGGTTCAGAGTTGGCCCACTCCTCGAGACTTTTTCCAAATTGTCTCGAAATCTCTACACGCCATGCATCTAGCCGTAGAACAATTCCAACCTCACTGACAAGCTCGTGTTGGTCCCGGAATTTTGCACTGGACTGAATTCGGCCATATTGATTTGGACGTAGCTTCTTCATCAGATTGAGAAAACTTGAAGGGTCATCTGAGGGATTTTTTGATGGCATAAAAATACGCCACATTGCATCAGCAGCAGCCATCTTCATATGGAAAAGGCCAATAACAAAGACAACAAATTGAAGACGCTCCAGTTCTGTAAACTCGACAGATCTTCGCTTCATCGCAGAGATTGCCTTCTCGAAACAACCAAGGTCTCCATGGACAATAGAGACCATCTCGGAGAAATCAATGATGTCTGCATTGGCAACTTTAGCTGCAAGACTGTCACCGAGGCCGCAACGAGACAGGAAAGTCTCAAGTACTTGGATATTACCAGGCACACTCCCAGGATTGATATCCATAGCAGGAATGGGAACCTGTTGGAGTTTTGTAACCGGAATTGATTCGACTGATTCAGGATCGCGAAGTTGAGTGATGAGAGGGGAAAGGATGGAAGGTCCATGTTTGAGAAGAGTCTGAACAAAGACCCATGAATTGAATCGTCCACGTCGAGTGAGGCCTGACATATGATCGCTTTCAGGATGAAGCAAACCAAGATGTCTGTATGTTGCGATTGGATCAAAGATACGAGGGTCGGTTGCAAGGGGATTGTCAGGGGATCGGTTCCAAAGAAGATTTGAGCATCGAAGATCCTCGATAGAGACACCATGGTCAAGACGGAATAAGGATCCAGTGGTGAGATGGACAAGGCCATCACCTGGATCATCCTTTGTGGAGATAAGAGTGTTGAACTTGATATCGAGATTGTCGTAGGCAAAAGCGGCAAGCTGAGTTTGTCCAAGTTCGCGAACCTTGTGATAGCTTTCAACATAAAGAGATTTAAGAGCACGATGAATAGAATCGCAGGAAATTGAGACTCCCATATGTGCCAAGACCTTGATGAGTTTCTCTGGTGCATTGCAAGAATGAAGGAAGATTCCCATGGTACTTTGAAAGGCGTTGCAGTGTTGGACTTGGCTTTGCATGCAGATACTGATTATTGAAACCGCCTTCTATACATATCAAAATGAATTAATATCTACTGAGAATTGAGATAAAACTTACTACGACAACAAGTGCTCTGCGAAGTTTCTGTTGTGAGTTGAGTTTCGATTTTGTAGGAACCACAGCACTGGAAGGTTTCAAAGGAGATCCTGATATTCAAATTGTAGTGAGAGGAAAAGAAGATTTAAAACTTTAAAATCACGATACCTTCAAGACGAGGTTCGTCAATCTGAATTTGAAGAAGTAACTCTTCATCAATCTGATCAACCCAATACTCCGCCTCCTCCTCATCTTGATCCTCACAACTCATCTCCTCCTGAGAAAACCCCTCATCCTTCCCAATAACCTCATCACCCTTCACCAGAAGAGCACATATAAGGGCCCACAAGTTAGGTGCATCCTGACGGAAAACCTGTGCCATTTCCTCAATCTGAAAACCCAAAATCTGATCAGCCTTTGCATTGATAGCACTGAAGTGCCACCCATTATCTTTCCGGGCCAAGAGAGCAACTTCAGAGGCCATTCTGTTCTGCATTAGCATGTTGGTCCAGTCAGCCACAGCCGATTGAGTCCGAGAATTAAAGTTTAGAGAAGACAGGATCTGTGTGGCATGAGATCCAAGGTCTTCTGTGAGAAAGGGATAACGAGAAGCCAAGCCATCATTGAGCGCATATAGAAGAATCTTCCCGAGTGATATTCGATGGTTTTCGAGGTGGGCGAGGACGCTGTGGATTATTTCGTGTTCCATTGTCGAAGGATCGTCGGGCCACAGAAGCGTCGAAGATGTACAAACTCGGAAGGTTGAACGTGCGAAGTCGCGAGAAATTTTGGTAAATTGGCCGGTCGCGCGACTTCCTGATTTAGAAGGCAATGGGCGCTTCGGTCCCCAGGCCGTTGTTTATCGATATTTGCTTCCAGCCGCCCTACGGGCTGGTACCCCCAACTTCAACTTCTAAACACATCACGTGAAAATTTTCTCGATTTGGTAATGTGCGTTATGTAATATGTTTGTGAGAAAGATTATGTAACATGTTTTAATTTCCTAATTTATCGTATGTTCGGATTTTGGGTACCAGCCCGTGGGCGGATGGGAAGGAGCCTGCCACGCCCTTATTGTGTGCTGTGCTGTGCTTGCTGAATTTGATCACACGCTGAGGACACGACGGATGCCAGAGAAACATAAACACGCTTACAAGAGAAATGACGTTTTTTGCTCCACCTTGATCGATAAACTAATAAAGCTTACACAATAAAAAGCCAAACACAGTAACTGCTTTCCACGCTGACCTTGAACAAATTCCAAGTCCGAAAGCCAAAGCCAATGAGAAAACGGCAGAATTTGATATAACGCCACAAAAACCCTTATACGGTATTCCGGTCCCTCAGCCCCCTCCAAAATCCCGCCGTCAGTAGAACCCGATTCCGAAGCCAGGAATCGGAATAGAGGAGGATTGTATTGAGCAATTCATCGATAGAGAAGACAATCGTATAGAACGAGTAGCAAGTCCTAGATATGCCACCCAACCCAACGAACAAAACTCATGGTCGCTCTCCACGGAGACAACGATTCGGAGCCAAGGCAAGATCCTTGGCTTGGCGTGAATGGTAGCTAAGTGACGACCCGAAGACCCTAGGTCAGCGATGCTCAGGCTTTTCATCAAACACCGGTGCTTCCGTAAGTGTTGAGGCCGGGAGGATGGTCGGTCGAGGAGTTGAACAAGCCCGGGGGGGATGGGCGATCGAGGGATTTAATGGACGAGACCGTCGTTGATTTGAATATCGCGACGGACGGTAATCGTACGCAAGATGCGTACGTCCTCTCTTCAAGTGTTGGACATCCTTGAGGAGACTGACCGTCGTCGCTAGGTTGCGCGACGTCCGAGTCGTTAGGAAGCTTCCGTTCGATCCCTCCGTGCTCGTGAGACGACGCACGAGTTCGTATCGACGCTGGTGTTGCCAGCGCGTGGTTTAGCATATTCAACAGTGAGGGATCCGAGTCCGGTGTGCATTCGCGATGTCTCTCGCTCTCCGCATCGAAACGGCACGCACATGCCCTGGTTTTGATGCCTGATTCCGGGCCGAGTGTCTCGAGCAGAAGAGATCCAGTGTGCAAGGTGGAAGGTGGAAGTTTCGCTGATTTGTGGGCAAAGCGTGAGGTATGGGTAAAGTTGGGCGGAATTGAATACGAACGTTAACTACTACCAAAGAGGTTGATGATACCAACTCCGAGGGAACGTACAACTATATGCCCATCAAGTCCCCCGAGGATACAACCCTTCTAATCTTTCTCTGATATGAACGATCACGCCATCGGGTGGGGGATACTTATTCTCGGCGTCCTCGACGGTTATCAAGATTTTCTCTTGTAAACAAGGGTGCCCAGCTAAAGCAGACTGTAAAGACGCCCAATCGAGATGGGAGACCAATTCGAGCATTTGTTCTTCATCCATGTTCTCATATTCGAGCTTGAATTGTAGCTTGAAAGGGGTTCGGGGGGATCTTTGTAACGCGGATACTACCACGTTGAAGCGAGATTCAAGCAGCTCCTCAATACAAAAATCCTCGAGATAGATGGAAAAGATGAGAATATGGAGATTTGAACACGTCGAGAGATCCGGAGCATGAACTATGAAAGTCGTGGATCATTAGATTACGCATGGAAGATGGGATGCGCTCCATGCCTTGGTTGCCATATAAACATATCCTCAAAACATAAAGACGCGCTCCGAGGTCGCGAATGAGATCGCGCCAGATCACTTGAGTATTTTGGCCAACCTCGCCTTCTGATCCGCGTTCAAGGTACTCGAGGGTCAGAAGGTCCTCGGGAGGAGACCGAAGTATGTGTTTGAAGATCATCAGGAGGGAGTTATCCCATGACTTCACGGAAAGTTGGTTTATCTGCCAGTGAATCTCGTCTGGGAATGAAATGTCGTGGTTTTCCAAGAAGGTTCGTGCGTATTCTGGGGACGACGAAGATGAATCCACATCTAGGGGTTCAGTTCGCCACTCGAGTCCATCCACCGAGAGATAATTGATAGAGGAAAATATCTCCAGAAAGTTCGACAACACGATGTATGGAGGCTGCTCAAACATCCGCTCGCAGATACACGCATTGGAGATAATAAGCGAGTCGATAGAAGGACGATTTCTGGGTCCTTCTTGCATAGGCTGTGGTTCCGCTCCTGTAAGGCGCATGTGTTGCGAACGTGGTGAGAACGAGAAAGGGGTTGAGTGCTCCGCCAATTCGATATCTTGAAGCCAGATTGACTCCATTTCTGGGAATGCCTCGATGATATCCCAAAAGGTCGCGCGATCCAACCGACCACGTCTCCATGAGCCTGTGCCAGACCTCAAAACTAATGTTTTGACATATACACAGAATCCTGGGTTCTCCGAGCGCAAGAAATTCTTGAGATCGATGAAGTTAGGGTGACCTCTCCTGGCAACGATGAACACCTTGAAAAGAGACCTTCTTGCAGCATGCACCCACGATTGAGATACCAAAGAGCAGCTGAGAAGGGTTGAACGGTGGGTTTCTGCATCCAAGGAATTGATGATATAATCGAACAGTTCCCGAGGGAATGCCATCATATCCACGGCATGGACCATGATCGGAAATTTTGTGCACTCCCAAACTGAGGTTCGAAGCAATATGCACTATCACTGCTGATGTGAGGGGGTTAATCAACGCGGAAGGATGGTTTCGTACACCTACGGCAATTTGAGGACAGACTGAACACAAACGGGAAGGCGAAGTTGGTCGACTTGAGGAAGCGGGTGTGTGGAGGTTGCTGGCAACACGGCGCTCTTTATGTAGGGCCACTCAAGTTCATTGTTCATTGTTCCATAAAGGGGTGCGATATTTGTTTTCCCGGTCACATATGAACAAGCCGAGAGACGGGTCCCTAGACCGTGTAGCAACAGCCTGGGCGTTGGCAACGTCTACTGTAGTTCACCCTTAAAAAATAACAACGATGGGGATCGTGGTATCTATTTGTTCCGTACAATGGAGCAAGAAAACAACCGACGTTCAATCAAATTCTCGATATACAGTCTACGGGCACACAACAAGGACAATGCACAAGTACGAATAAATATATCGGTCTCAACCAGACCACTAGTCTATATGGTCGGGACGGGCTGCCTTCACCTGTAGGAAGTCCTATTCATTAAAACGATAGATGTGCTAAGCCAATAAGTGTTTTCCCTGTTACAAGAAAAGAGCAACTGACTCACAAGAAGGTCCTCTTTGGAGTGTGCTCCGAACTTGTGGAAGGGATAATACTGCCAACAGTGTCAATACGAACAAATGCCGAAAAATGTGTTCGTACTAGATGGGCCCGTCATTTGAAACGAAGCCCGAGAGTCGGCGAAAGGCGTATCCGGAGGTAATCTACTGGAAAATTATTGGTTTTGAAACGCTGGAAGCGAAGTTTCATACCACAGTGGCAATTGCGACTGGCAGTGAGAGAACTGAATCCATCGTAGGATTGAGTTGCAATGCTGCCACAACAAGTGCAGGTATATTGGTCAGCGAGCTGCAAAAAGGTAGTTAGAATCGAGCTGCGTTTCGACGCGAGTAGGTACGCACATTATGACATAGTATATGATACCATCGCGAAAAATGAGCTTTATAAGCCTGGACCGCCTACAACCATTCGTCTGGAAATATAATCTATAGACACTGAGACCGAGGACAACGGAATCAATGCAAATCGAGTAGGTATATGTCGGAATGAATCTCCATGGATTCTCCTCGGTGATGAGGCAACCCGCATGGGGTACGTAGACGCCTTTGATAGCTGTAACATCTGGCAGATGATCAGCTTGTCAGGTCAAGGGGTAGCTAGCGAGGGTTACAGACTTTGGAATGAGATAACACAATGGCCAATCATGAGCAAGGACAGTAGAATAACCAAAGGCCTTCTCATCGACCAGATTACCATCTATACCATCGACGATTCGGGTGTGAGCATGATTCTGAGGTGAAAAGAAAACAGAGCGCACGTTCGAATTGCTAAATTTGCACTAGAAGCACAAATCATGAGGGCGCAAGATATCTGGTGCTCACGGTATGGTCAGGGATACACGAAAGCCGAGTAGGTCGCTGGGGATGCACCGTTATGACTGCAAGGAGCAGATTACATCCAGTACTCCTATCGGCAAGGCACATTATTCCGTTTTCACGGCAAAAATAGAGAAATCATACGAAGAAACATCTTGAGGAAGGAGGCTGCCGCCCGTTAGAATATTGTAACGAGAGAATCTTGCAAAGCTTTACCTGGAGATAACTGCCACAAGAGCTGCATAGCGACCAATGAAGTATATTAACTGGAAGCTCAGGAGTCAGAACATTCACCGGTGAAGCGAGAGAGACGAACGAACCATTGGCCAATGGAATCGCCTTGCTCCATGAAGGAGACTCCATTCAAAATTGAGAGAGACCAAGAATTCCCATCTATCGCGAGTCATTGGTTCATTGAATATATGGGATGCATCCACGGCCCACGACCTACAGGTAGATACCAAAAACTATATCCACCAATCTGCCGAGAGCGACTAGCCAGAATAGACATGTTGAAAACAATCTCCAGCAGAGGAATGAACGACTTACTTCGATCGCGCGTTTGCTCCTCCACGGACTTCCAATTCACCATGGTCAAGTGAAGCAACTCGAGTGGGGTGGGGTTGAGTTGCTCTCGTGTTGCTCCTTTATGGCTACTTCGATATCGCAATACGACCCAACAAAAGACTGTGAATCCATCCAACAGCCCGAACTGAGATATCCGCTGACCTGTGAATGAGATTGTGGGAAGGGTGGAACTGAGCCGCAAGTGAGACGGATTTCGAGTTCCTGGAGTAAGGGAATCATGACGAGATAGCATTCGATCAGGCTTCTAGGTTTCTCTTCAAACCTTCATGTCGACCAAAACCTCTATAGAACCCCGAATTGAAGGATCAGATACGACTCCCTGATAAGAATTAGATCTCCCGGGTTCTCGTGCAGTGCCAACTGTGAGTTTGCTGTACAATCATGGCATGGCACGTATGAGGAACGACTGTCTTCCTCACGTGGTCTGCTGCTGGAGACTAGCATGGCACGCGTAGGATGGTGAGATATCATCAAGCCGAGACACAGGTTTGCCTCTCGAATCTCCGATCTCAGGATCGACGGCCCTGATTTTGGAACCGGCATCAGCCGACTCAGACTCAGGCCAACTGCACTCCAAATTCCACGCGACAAAGATACTTGAAGACGGAAAGTTTGAGACGAAAATAGAAGACAATAATAATACAATGATATAGTAACAAGTCCCATGTACCCTAGTCAACCCGAAGAATACCACTCATGATCGCTCGCCACGGAGACGACGGGCCAAGGCGAGATCTTTTGGTTGAATTGTTACACGCT
Organism: Meripilus lineatus; assembly: GCA_027627245.1. NCBI lineage: Eukaryota > Fungi > Basidiomycota > Agaricomycetes > Polyporales > Meripilaceae > Meripilus > Meripilus lineatus. Next base: position 705 of record JANAWD010000992.1, on the reverse strand, counting down.
TCGCGTGAATGGCAGCGAGGTTAGTGTCCTCGAACAATGAGACAAGATATGCCTCAGCAGCTTCTTGGAGGGCCATGACGGCAGATGATTGGAAACGGAGATCAGTCTTAAACAGATCGTTAGAGGAGGTAACAAGATAGGGACTGTGATGAACTAACCTTAAAGTCCTGAGCGATTTCACGAACAAGACGTTGGAAGGGAAGCTTGCGGATGAGGAGTTCGGTGGACTTCTGGTAGCGACGGATCTCACGAAGAGCGACGGTACCGGGCCTGAAACGATGGGGCTTCTTGACACCGCCTGTAGTTGCCTGGAGATAATTGGCTAAGATCAGAAAATGCACAGAAAAGACAAGTTTAAAATACTCACAGCAGCAGTTTTACGAGCAGCAGACTTGGCAGCAAGTTGTTTACGTGGGGCCTTGCCTACACAGAAATGTGAGCGAATGGTAGTAAGGAAAAAGTGAAGTCCACGTACCACCAGTAGACTTGCGAGCAGTTTGCTTAGTACGAGCCATTGAATAGATTCGAAGAAAAAAGGTTGGAGTGACGACGGGCTCAAAAGTGTGCGAGTGTGACGAGGTGTGGAAATGGGGAAAACGGCTAGACTGGGGCGCTCTTTATATTGGCCGCGAGAGTGGCCGACGCGACTCGGACGCGGTGGCGCGTGACGCGTTGACCACCAATCAACGAGCTCACGTGATGCGT
>JANAWD010000991.1:0-10549 GCA_027627245.1 Meripilus lineatus | reverse complement strand
TGATAATGAATTGTTACATATCATACAACGAACCAGTTGCGTGAATTGGTCGATGGCACGATTCATCCGATGCGTTGCGGTGTCCGCTTGGGACTGTGCATCTTCGTTTTCGTTGTCCCATCGATCGAGTTCCTCAAGAATGCCGGCGAGGGCGAGTCTCCGTTTCACTGGGNAGGGGATACCCCTTTCAACCTNNAGCTCTTGATTGTATTCCTTTCTCGCCCTCTGAGTGCGCTCAGGAAGAGAAACTAGTGATGTTATTCTATGAGCGAATGAAAGAGTGAGCGAATCAAGTAACAGACTTACGTCCCATGAGCTCCACCTTATATTTCATGGAGTGCCAACGTCGAAAGTCGTTGAAGATGTTACTTTTCCTTGAGAATGTGAGGGAGAGGCCGGCGGTCTGGTAGATGTGCTGAATGGAGTGGCCGGTCTTTGCACGCCAACGTTTGGCCTGCTCCGCGACCTTCTTGCCCCACTTGATGATGCTGTCCTTATCGCTCGCGGGCAATGGCCCTCGCACAGATGGAACTGTTTGAGGATTGGGCTCATCATCGTCTTCATCGTCGTCTTCGTCTTCGTCTTCGTCTTCGTCGTCATCGTCCTCGTTCTGGTCCTCGTCGCGTTCTTGTCCGTCTCCTCCCTCGTCGATGTCCTCCTCGCGGGCTTGATACACGGCTTCTGGTACACGGTGAGTAACTGTATGTAACTGCCGTCCAACGACACGAAGACATACCTCTTTCCTGATCGGGTTCTGGGGTCTCCTCGATCACCGTTGCCTTCTGCTTCCCCTTCGCCTTCTCAGACATCCCCGCACCTTCGTTTGAGTGGATGACGGCGTCCCTGTCTCCAGATCCCTCCTCGTCTTGCTCCTCTTCAGCGACCTCAAGAGNNGCTGACCGGACTACGTCAGCGGCAACCGTCGAAGACTCGGGGACGGTTTTCTGCGGCCTGGTCAAACCGGGATCCTCTTGACGAGGGGTCTTCTCCTTCACAAGGGCTTCTTGGGAGACGCCGCCTGCACCATTCGTTGTGTTTGAGCCATCGTGCTCTGTGGTTGACCCTCTTGCCTTGTCTGGTTCGTTCATTGGGGAACCGGGCTTGTCACCGCCGTCAATGCCTTCAACATCTTCATCAAGATCACTCCTGAGCTGGTCCTGCTCGGAGTCTGAAGGGCCCGGCCTCAAGACAGCGATTGGTGGGTGTTCTGGGGCGGGATTAACATCCTATAACAATCAACAGGTCATATATTAGCTCAGTACACTATCAGTGAGGTCAAAACCGACCTTTGTGGCAATTGACTGCTTGTTAAACACCTCTTGTTGTCGGCTTGTGGAGACCGGAGTGTATTCTTCCGCGAGGGCCGAGAGAATAGTAGTCCGTTTGGCAGGACGTGGCTACAAGAAATGATCAGTGTCACGACTGAGAGATGGAAAAGACATCATACCTTGGGTACAGGTTTCGTTTTTGGTTGTTGAGACGTCGCATCTGGGTCACCNTCATCGTGTTCATCAGCATGGACAGTTTTCTTAGAACGACGCGTTGGGGGTTTCCGAGAAGGCGGCAAAGGAATGTCGGGCGGAACAGCTGCATTCCGACGTGTAGAACGAGGATTCGAACCTGGACGTTGAGGTGCATCCTTGCTTTTAGAACCTCTAGGAGCCATAGTGAAGAGTTGTTGTGACCGGGATAAACGGTGTTGATAACGTTGAGCGTTGAGGGTGATTCTCTGGGATGAAGCAGTCAGAGTGAGCGCGACCACACGGATTCAAACACTTCCAAAAAATCGAATTCCGGGAGACAAACAATCTGTACACGTGAGATTNACAGTCAATAAACGGCAGCGCGCATACCGCAACAAGAATGGATCGCCCTGAGGCCAACACGTATAAAAATGTGAGAACGAAGAATTACAAAGGCAAACGATGAGGAACAAGGGGGGGGCACGAGATGAATACAGATAAAAATGTGTCAACATAGAACTGAATAATCCCTTTCTCCGCCATCTGAAGGGCGTCCGGCCGACATCCCCGCCGACGACTTTTCGTCTTTCTTCATAGACCGCGGGGCCCCTGGGCCCACTTTTTCTAGAATTTGGCGAAGAGCTTCCAACGCTGGTACCCTGTCCATGATATCCACTGCAGCGAGTCCTGAATGTGATGTCGGCAGGGTGGAGATCCGGAAGTGAGTCTTCTGAGAGAATACTTCGGCCACTCTCTCGATACGGCATTGTTCTGCGTACAAAGAAGCCGACGACGGTGGGGAACCAGAATCAGACGGGCACAGTCTTCGATCCATCGCCAGGAGCTCCAGACGAAATCCCATCTCGTAAACCTCCCACAAAATTTCTTGGCAGAACCGTGTATCCAACTCCTGTAGCTCCCTTCCAAAAAAAGTGGGCTGACCACGCAAATTGAGATCGGATTCTGGGAATATGGCACTGAAGAGGGCAAAGACCTCTCCTTTGCGTTCGCCTGTTGCTGACCCTGGTTTTCCTGTGTCGCCTAAATTGACGTGGTTGAGGTAATCCCTCCACNATTGTTGATGTATGGGCTGCTGTTGGAACGCGAGATGGGTCACCATGTACAACCACGGCTCCCGTGCGAGAACCCAATTGCATAGATACCGAAACTTTCGTGCCCTATCTTCTGGGCCGATGATCAGAGCAGGTTCGGGAACGAGGTAATTGAATTTCCCAATTGTTTCGGCCTTTTGATCTACAGCCGCAAGACACTCCGCCCAAACGGGGATTTGAGGGGGGAGGAGTTCACTGGGAGGCTCCACGAACTTATTTCGCTGGGGAACAGGCGGATTTGTAGCGACTTTGCCCTTTGCCTTGGGTTTGGGATTGGTTGTGCCTTTGCCCTTTGCCTTGCTTCTACGTTTTGCACTAGCGGCGTTGGAGGTTGATGGCGCATGGTCCGTTTGTTTGGAAGTGGACTGTTCCGCCCTGGATGTTCGAGAGACCTCATCTGAAAGGAATCCATTGTCTTAGATATCAAATCAGCGCCATTTGAAATATGAAATATACTTACAAGGCGATGGCCGGACAACAGCAGAAATTTGTGGTCTGATTGGACCAGCATCGCTTGGGCGGGTAGCATCAGAGGAGGGAGATGTCGCGTGGGGAGGAGATATTGAGATTGAGTGGTCGGATGGCGACAAGAAGACTTTGGGAATGTCAAGGTAGGTGTGCCCTCCTAGACTAATTGCGGAATGGTGGGCTTCCCCCGGTTGCCCACGATACACCACAGATCCGAAGACACCAATATCCGTCGTGATCTCGTCGGGTTCGCTAAATTCCACGAAGTCCGCAATGGCCGTGTCAGCGGTCATGGCGTTGGAAATCCGTACGAGCCAGACTGGAATGCCAGCTGTGAATAGTTTGGCAGCGGACGCGGGATCAGATGTGAAGGCTCCCATGCGGACATCATCAGCTCTTCTTCCTTGAGAGGATGTCAGGATCCTTGCGTCCACTGTCCCATACCAGTAGAGCCAGGCTTCGCACTCCAGATAATACCGCTGGACATTGACGACCTGAATTGCCAAGTCACGATAAGTCGATGGGAAAAGGAGACATGCGAGAGACGTCCGCATGGACATCTCGCAGAAGTTGAGGTGGGACATGGATCTTGATGTACTTTCTTGATACCTCGCNACCTCCCGCGACATCGTATCGACGAACAGGGCGAGATCCATTCGGAAGGAGTTCTCCAATGTACCGATGGCTGATACCAGCGATCCGTAACTGATGACGAAGTCTTGGGGAGTGACTTTTCGCCATATGACTTGCNGTGGAATGCGAGGTTCGAGGGGCCGTCGGAGAATACACGAATAGTGACAATACTTGTGCGAGAGCATTTGGGGCCATTGGATCGGATCTTCGANCCCAAATCGACCATCTGCTCNGATCTGTACATTGAGGCGACCGAGAACGGGTTGGGGTATGAAATTCATATTCGGCGTCGTAATAACGAGGTCGCTGCGTTCACTTGACGCAGCGACGAGTCCATCCTGGAACGTCACAGGGTCTACAATGACTTTCAGACGTGATTTNGTGTACCTCAGAGGGAAACAATTACCTGGTAACGTTGTGCGGACACGCGTCCTCCAAGATTGTACGGCATCCATGGTAATTGTAATCGCTACATGCACAACCCGTTGAGCAACATGGGATATACTACCATAGAGTACTATGTACATACACGACAGGAGAAGATATACTATTAACCAAGAGATTGCGAGCAAGAATAACGATCGATCGCAGCCGATAAGGGAAGAGGAAGAGAAAACAAAAAGGGAGGATATCGAATATAAGATCGAAACAACAATCTACGTATCAAAGAGCGAAGGGTGGGATACGTACCTGGGAGGCAGAGGAGCGGTATGTTGAGGCAGAGATCTTGATGAACTTGAAGATATTCCCCACGAGACACGAAGTCCCGTAGAAGACAGTGCAGACACGAAGTCCAGCACTTTCTAGAGTCAGGACACGAAGTCCACGACTCGAGTAAAGGAATATGCGTTGAGATGGAGACGAGAGTCCTTGAGGGACACCCGAAGAGGGCCTGGTGGGTGGGAGAGACGGTGATGGGGATGGGGACGTGGCGAGGCAGACGGACTTAGAAAAAATTCGAGGAATGGGCGTCTATGTCCCGTTTTTGGTATGTAGCGTGTGGGAATGCTGAGCACTGAGCGCTGGGCGGTGATTTCCGATATCTTGATCTGATCGATCGTTTCCCAGAGTCCCAGCCACAGCCACCCGATCCATCGATGCCCCCTCCTCCTCTGCCCTCTCGTCACCGCCCGTCTGTCTTCCGCCAGACCCTCACTCAACGATTCCCCGACGACCCTCCCCGACACATGATCACTTCCCAACGACACCCCGAACGACGCTCTTCCACCAAGACGATTTGCCAACGTCCCTGAAGATCGTGCGATGTCTGACCTCCCCCAATCCCTTCATGTGCAGACTTCGTGTCTCACGTTGGGAACTGACTTCGTGTCGGTTCCCTCATTTCCCGTGGCCTTCGTGGCTGCGGGTTATGCTGAAGGGTTTGTGATCAGACCCATTCTCATCTTCCGAGGATCTGAAATTCCCGAGCGGGGCTTTCTGGCGCACTCCGGGGACCTTCATACCCCATCGCGCCATCTTCTCTGAGGCGCAATACCTTCCGGGTAAGTCATCAATATTGTATTCTACCAACGACCTCCAGGCGCTCACTTTTAATCTTTATTTTCTTTGTTGTGATGCCTGAAATCCAATACCTCCTGGTTGGGGTTGTTGCGGCCCAATTTTCCTCGTAGTAGCGACCGCCCCTTTACCCTTGATTCCGGTACCTGTATTTCATAGCTAGTCGTGTACAGTCGTTCGTATCTCACAAATATGAATTGACGCAACTCGAACCACCGGTCCCGGTGGCCCACGGAGTTCGCTTGAATATATGTACAATTATCGAGGAGGTCCTNGTTACCCTGCTCTGTCAAAGCGATGTCCTTTCGCCCCCCAAAAAAGTGGCGACGTTCCCCTACAAGGCCCACGAACAAAGAGCGTCCAGCATGTCTCATACCTGTTGAGGATGTTCAACCGCCTCGTCGTACTCCCAATACACGCCAACTCGGAATCGCTCGCGNTTCTACGATACTATCATTGCCCAATGGAGATTTTCACCAACACCCTTCATCCTCATCATCCTCAGTACGCTCATCGCCCACTCGAAGAGATTACGAATCGGACAATGCAGGGTCCTCTCACGATTTGATCACCTACGACTACATCGGTGACGACATCCCGTCTTCTCAGAATCGCAACAAGAGGAAGAGACAATGGGAAACGTGGACGAACACGANGCTACCTTCCCTTCTCGACCCGTACTTGGCTCTATTGAACCGAACTTCAAACCTCCGAGATCCCCCTCCGTCTTCCCTACGAAAGAATTGCACTTGTTCTTCCAGTTCATTACGGCAGTTGAATGTCCTCTGCGTACACTTCGACCGTGAGTTCCTTCCCCCTTCGTGAATAGCCAATCACTCATTTTTTTCTAGGTCTGGCGGAATTGCAGTTGATGATCTGTCACTGTTGTCCGGCAGCACAGCAACTCTTAGCACGGGGGTTATTTCCATGCGCCCCGATTCACCCAAGTCTTGCTGTCGATATTCAAGTCCTGAGCTTCGTCAAGAAGTTATTTCTCCGTTTCTCTCGCAATGTCACTGGGTGGTGTGAGTCGCTGGAAGATTTTCTCGCAAGCAAAGGGTTCTACATAAACTCGCAGGTATGTATTACTATCCTTTGCGACCCATGTTCTCTTGCTTAGTGGGGAATAGGCAGGCATCCGACGCCGATTCACATCCGCCCTTCACTGGTATACGATGTTGGACTTGCGACGCCAGGATGTTGTTCGCACGCAAATCGATTCCCAACGAACCATGGTTGAGTCACCGCCGACACCTCATGAATGGACTTCGCCATCACCACGGTCTTCCCCATCGCCGACACCACCTCCTCCTTCATCGGAGCCCGATCTACCAAGCTCACCAATTACAACGACCTCAGAGCTAGTCGAAGAACGGACGGTTCCTCGAGTTTCAAGAACCCACCCCAGCGATTACCTTCAGCGGCGTTGCCCGCTGTGTTTCTGTGGTGAAACGCCCCATCTTCCAGGATCTGAGTATGTATTTAACCAATATTCTTGTTATATCCTGTACTCATTATCATTCAGTCCTGATTATCTCGTTCAATGTGACGCAAACTTTACGCACAAAAGAAGGAAAGGACAGTCCGATGAACTCGATGGACCCTCCATTCATTCAGACACTGTCTTCGTCTCCGAGGAGAAAGTCAAGGCAATGGAAATTCANGTGGACCAACTTCGAGCAACCGCGAGACCTCGAGGTAGAAGGGGGTTTCCAACGCAAGGTCAGGAAGCCGATCGATGTGAAGAAGGTCTCGCTGTACCCAACTCGGTCCTGGATGGGTGTCAAGAATCATTCGTGGCCGCTGACGAAAAACGAGAGAAGGCTAGCACACGGTTCTTCAAGGATACAGGCCTCATGGCCCTTCTCTGTAGACANGATCGGGTTTTATTCCTTGTCAATATGACTACCGCGGGTGAGAAGCAGTATTACGCATTCGCGTTGGTCAAGGAACTATTCGATCATCTACCCGCTCACGCCACCGTTGGTTTGTTATACGATATTGCTTGCTCAATCCATCGTAGTTGTGTGAAGCACGGCTTCCTCCCCGAGTACATTAACCGCCTCTCATTCGCTCTCGCTGTTTTTCATGCATACGGCCATCAATGGCCGTGCCAGGTCNTCTACCATCCTCGGAAGTGTAAGGGCTTTGGGCTCAGTGATGGAGAAGGGTGTGAGCGATTCTGGAGTCAGCTGAAGAGACATATAGCGCCTCTTAGGGTTTCGGGGGTANGTCCGTAGATTTACCGGCCCCCATTGGGTTTACTCACACGTTGAATCTCTATAGTACTACCAACNCCTACTAGTACTGGATGAACAAGTGAAGTACATCGAAGACAAGTCCCTCTTCGGCTTGGGGGCATGGTTGTCTCGACGCTGGGATCATTGTCAGAAGCTCAAAGCAGAAGCAGAAGACCACCTTCAAGGCGTTCAAGCNAGTGAAGACACACTCCGTGAACAGTGGAAACAACAGGTCATCGCANAGACAAAACCAATACCAAGTATGTCTTGTTATCACCATTCCTAGCATCTGCTGATGCTTGTGACCTTTCAGAACGCTCGGATGGCAGTGCCGACAAGGCAGTCCTTGCTGCTATGGAACTCAAGCAAACGATTGACGCCTTGCNACAAGAAGAGGCTNGTCTCGCAACAGATATCCTTAACGGCGACTCTCCAGATGAGGCCCAACTGCGACTAACCTCTCTCAGGGAGGATCGCGGTCGACTGGAAACTCGATTGAAGAATATGAAGCGCGGTCTCGGTGTGCATGGACGGACCAAACTCGATAACCTTCTCCAGAATCGGTACATCCAACTTCGAATGAATGCACGAGCATTGAGGACCCGGATAGTTCGAAAATTGCGTGACCGCAAGTTTGAGCTTGAACGATTGGAANGTTCATACCGGAACGTCCTCAATGGTGAGTACAGCCTATTATTCGACTGTGGTAAGGGATTCTTATATTACGGGTAGACAAGAACCTATCAAATCATATCCGTGCTGCGACTCGACGACGTGAACCCACGATCCTCCAGCTCGTCACGAAGTACAATAAAACTCATCGATGATATCGATGGGTTGATTCGTGCGAAGAAAGCACCACGTGGTGCTCGTTCCCCATCACATCTTCCGCGTGAGGGCATCTTCTCGATGGATGTTGACGATGCCATCTGGGAGGAGATCCCTATGGAAAATGAAGACGTAGAACCCCCACAATGGCTGTGCGACGAAGACGTCCGCGAGGGGATCCGGGCTATTCTCCAGTGGGACCGATGCGCAGAGGAGGAGAGACGGCTGAAGGTCGAGAGGGGGAGGATACAAGAATGGCTGGTGCAAGAATGGCGGTGTCTCTCTCAAGCAATAGCAAGGATAGGTAAGTCCCGCTACACGTGTCCTGCAATTGACTTACATGTAGTACAGACAATCCGGACATGGAATTCCAATTAGAGGCACAGTCCACAAAGCTGCGCCGGCTTTGTGTGACTTGGAAGGCAAGTCTCTCAAAGAGCCCGGGCTTGGAAAGCGGGACACTCGCGCACTGGGGGCCGTCGTCACAGGAGCTCGACGCCATGTCCACTGCAATGAAATCGGGTAGCTGGGACCTCGTTGGGGAAAGTGATGATGATGATGGGATGTCGGAAGGGAACCGTTCCGAGGACTTAGAGGGGGCGGCGTTTATCGAGGAATTAGAGTCACGAGCGATCCTTGATGCTTATAGATATGATGGTATGTCCGGTGACCCTCCGCAGGACCTTATACCGGCATCTCTTCGTACACCCAGTTCCACGCCCATGCAAACTCCCATGCAAACTCCTCGAAAACATCGAGGAAGTGTTTCCCCAACAAAGCGACCTCGGCGTGAGTCATGGGACGTATTATAGGTGGCTCATTCTTCTTCAGCTCAGAGTATTGGTAGTACTTTTCTTCCTTCCGTTGTATGCCACATTTTCCTTTTTAAGTAGCCTCTCAAGAACTTGGCACCGATGCACTCTACATGTCATTTCATTCTTCCTTAGTCCTGTATCGAGTGGACTGAGGTACATGTGTTATTTTAACTCACTGGTTTGAAATGTTACATGTTCTCTCCTCCTTCAAGGAATAATAAGTCGGCCTCCTCAGGATGCCACATGTTGTGATGGGTGTCCCATGTATGAGACCATGGCCGCCCATGGGCCTGATTGGGGGTGCCCTTTTGATAAGTGAGGACACCCACATAATGGTTTGGGCCACCCATGGGCCTGATTGGGGGTGCCCCTTTGATAAGTGAGGACGCCCACATAATGGTTTGGGCCACCCATGGGCCTGATTGGGGGTGCCCCTTTGATGAGTGAGGACGCCCATTTCATGATTGAGGTATGCCCAACTAATCATGGAGAGTGCCCACATTATGATTAGGGCCACCCATAAGTGTTATGAAGGATGCCCATTTTGTTATGAGAGGTACCCACAGCATAATATGAGCCACACATTGTAATGTTGCAGATGTTTACCTTATTATAGGAAATGCCAGGCATGCCAGACAATCCACAATGACTTTGAAAAATGGGAGATGCCTACATTGTCAAGTGAGAGAGTGAATGATAGCATGCATATATGTGAAAATCAGATTCAAGAAGAGAGAAGTAAAAAGGAAGTGTGACAAGTCAGAATGTGAATATTTAGAATTAGAGAGAAGAATTAAAAGGATGCAGCATAGACAGTGAAAAGATTCACAAGTTTAGTGTTGGGAAGAGTAGAGAGAAGAGAAATGAAGGCAGATTGAGTTGAGTAAGGATGAGAATGTATAGAATCAGATAGAAGAATTAAAAGAATGTAGCATAGACAGTGATGAGATTGACAAGTAGTGTCTATCTCCTGATTGAGAATGCTCATATTATCATTAGGGATAACCAACTTGTCAGAGGAGATACCCATGTTATAATAAGAGGTGCCTGACTTATTATGGGGAACACCTATATAATAATTTGGGCCACTCATAAGTAGTATGGAGGATGTCCATTTTGTTATAAGGGATACCTATATTGTAGCATGAGTCACTCATACACATTATTGGGGAAGCCCAACTTGTCATTTAGAGTGCCCATATTATGATCTGGACCACCCATATGCATGAATGGGGATACCCAACTCATCATAGGGGATACCCACAGCATACTAGGGGCCACCCATAAGTGTTCTGAAGGATGCCCATCTTATTGTGAGGGATACCCATATTATAGCATGGGTCACCCATAGATGTTATTAGGGAGGCCCAACTTGTCATTCAGGGTGCCCATATTATGATTTGGGCCACCCATAGGCATGATTGGGGATACCCATAGTATAATATGGGTCACCCGTAAGTGTTCTGAAGGAT
>JANAWD010000990.1:0-10556 GCA_027627245.1 Meripilus lineatus | reverse complement strand
CAAAAAAAAAAACAAAACGAAACAACGATCCGACGTAAAGTGACGATTGATAGATAGTAGACACCAGAATAAAACAGACAGACTTATGACAACAGATAATGCCCGTCGCATGAGACCACACAAAAACGCTAAAACGCAACGACACACACAACGACATGTAAACGCACCCGACAATGACACTCACGACGACGAAAGAGGCGCCCAACCGCCCCATACATAGTAATCCATCCGAACGCCGGTACCTCCCACCCAACTACCACATGGACTGGATACCCGAATAACACCAACATATCCTCCCTCAACCTAATGACCGCCACATAAATCCCCACATACAATCCAGGAGGCACATCCAATCCTGAACCAAGGGACAACGAAAAAATGCAAGACCCCAACCAAAAGCAAAAAGCAACCGTCGAGGACGGAAACGAAGAGAAATGCGATAAACATGGAAACGAACAGACGAAAGAAACGAAGAAACGTTGAGGAATGAAGAAACGAAGAAACGTGGAGGAATGAATAGACAGAAACATACAAACACCATGGAAAGAGAAGCTAACAAGCCATCTACTTAAGAGGCACCNTCCCCCCCCCCCAGATAACGACCAGGAAACACATCCCTCCAACCCCCACAATGCTTCTAAACTCATCCCAAGCGAACTCGATTGATGACTCCCAATCCTCCAGAAGGGCATTAATGCATCCCTTCACTGACCCAGACGACCACGTCCTACGCAACGCCCACAGGGCTGGATCCATTAACTCCCTACCAGAGGCTGACATCAACACTGTCACCCCTCCTGAAGTCTCCCTTGAGATCCCCCCCCGCATCTCCCCAAACCGCAATGACAAGCGAGAGTCCCCACCCTTCATCAAAGATCGCACAATCACTGACCCCTTTCCCTTCATGGTGCCACTGCCAGAAGAGGAAAAAGCCCGAAGGGTCAAACTCATCAAGAAGACTCTACGCCACAACCCCGAGATATTCATGCGAGGATCCATAGGGAAATCCCCACACCTCCCAGTCCCCATAACGCCCATCTCATGCGAGATGTCCTTCACCTCGTCCATCAACCACGCCACCCCAAACCTGTGGTCCTCGAAATGGGCCCAATTCTCAAAGGTCATCACACGCAGAAGGGGAGAGGAACCCATCAGTGACTTCCTAAAACCCATCTTCATCGGCGTCAACTCCTGCGTCTCCCTCCAAGACCTAGGCTTCGGGAAAATCACCGAAGTCTTCGCCTTCAACGGGGAAACTGTCATTTTCCTCGTCGAAGGCCCAAATGTCAACACAAGACTCAACATCGCCTTCGTCTCAGCCCCGAAGAACGCTACCAGCCTTAGCCGGAAAGATGAGGAGAGGTACTGGAGAGAGAAAGAGAAACTGGCGGACTATTGTAGAGCCCTAGACTTCATCGCTACACTCTGAACTGTACACATACCAGACTGCTAATTTTGACGCACCCATGAGAACCCATGCGACCAGAGAACATGCATATGCCCGAACGCAAAGCCCCACAATGAACAAAAAGCTAAAATGACCCACACAGTCTCATCATAATTAAAACTCTGTAGACCGCACTAAGAATCTACACCGTAAAGAACTAACCACTGCAAGCCAACCCCCAACGATCCACCCAAAAGGTGACGGAACTATCAAACACGAAACCGAAATACACCCAAGATCACCCCCGTGAGTTCCAGACCAAGAAGAGGCAAAAACACCGAAGAAGTGAACCGGAAATAGAAAACACTCCCGCACCACTGGAACGAACGATATCCAACCTACCGAGAAATGAAAATCGAACATGTTCGAACACGACCGAACACATCCCCCTCCCTCTCCCAGACAAATGTCGAGCAAATGAAACGCTCACGTGCCTCTGGCACCAACACGTAAGCGCCACAGTACAACGAAATACCGCACACTCACCAACGAACGGAGCCACTAGCAACGATATCCTAATGATAAACCAACCAAAACACGAGCACCCGATGGACACCAAGCACGCTGGAAAATGCTATAAAAACGGAGAGAACCTAGGCAAAAGGTATGCCATTCGACTTCGACTGCCTCGTAGACCCGCGTTGGGCATTCACCCCTTACATTCACATTGAACCCTATCCGAAAGTAATCTACCGCCCACACAAGCTTCCCCTTGCCCCCTCACGGCTCCCACAGCCAACTATAGTCCTCCCAGGCCATGCCGCCCCCACGCCCCGATTCACCCTTCCCGAAGGGCGAGAAATCAGCAAAGGCGAAGAAAAAAGCATCAGGCGTCACTACCGCATCGCCATCAGCAGTCGCACAATCCACAAGATCACAAACAAGGAAGACTACCTACGACGAAGAACAACCTACCAATGGGACGGAACCTTCTCCCAGTGAGCAAAACCTTCCACCGTATGCGCTCACACTAACACTCCGAATAGCGACATCCGAGCATGGGCAGACATCGAACTCCCCAGATCCTTTCCGATCCGAACCCCGGGACACATCGAGGGTGGGCGCACTACAGCTTACGATAGAGCGAACTCTTTCAAAAGTTGGAGATGGCCTCGCAAAACAGATCAAGAATATAAGGCAAAGTAGGAACCCCTCCCCCCCATAGCTAGTACGCACCATAATGACCCCATCATCCACAGGCGTGTCTACGCCTCCCATATCCCGTTCTGGAACAGAAGAGCCTCCGAACGTCAGCGGGACGGGAGACTCCCTCTCATACCCCGCGGAAAGGCCTTCGATGAACTCGAACTCGCCTCCCTCTCAAGCCCCTTCTATCAAGAATGGTGAACCAGCCCCAGATGAGAACGGGTGAGCACCCTCCCCAAAACATTAAAATATACCCAATTCACTAATAGAAACAACAACGGTAACAACAGGTCTCCGGCCCTCTCCTATGCCTCTCTCGAGGTCCACCCCTCCCAAACGAAGACAGGAAGGATGGCAGAGATGGTGAACTCATCGCCAGAACCCTCGAGTCCCAACAGCACACCCTCGAAGCGCCCCAAACGCCGCCTCGCCTCTCCACTCATCGATCTCATCGACTCTGCTAGAAACGCCATCAGCCGCAAGAAGAAGGAGAAGGCGGCCACCATCGTGGAAGAAACCCCGCCCCCACCAGAGACGTTGGAAAGACCCCCAAAGAAACACAAGGCGGAGCAGAAACCACACGAGGTATACCTCACACGCCTGAAAAGTCGTGACAGACACTGACCACCCACCCCCCAGTCATCCGAAGACACAATAGCCCATATCATTTCCCCAGCGGTGGCACAGATGACCAAATCGACACCTCTACCCGACAACGGCGGTAGCCCTTCACCCCAAGACGATCTACCGCCCTTCACCCCCCGCCCTCCGATGGGCTTCCCAGACCTACAGCTAGGGGCACCCACTGAAGACATTGTGGGCCTAGAACCGACTCAATTGAATGACTGGAAGAAGGCGAGAGGACATAAGGTCCTACTGAACCCCCTGGGATACGGGGGCGACAACGCGAGGGAGCGCAACTGGGTCCGGCTCATGCTCATGACCAAGCTCGCGGTAATCCTGAACAAGGATGACCTGGAAGTAATCCCCCCAATCCCCGAATGCGAGACGGGAGGAATCAACAAACCCCCCTTCCTCTACTACCTAGATGGCCTCACGTATGAAGACCGTAAGAAGCTCACGAATCACGAATGCTGGAGCGCCCCAGACTTCACCTTCTTCGCACTCCCCTTCAACAACGCCCACCCCTCCTTCGTCATGAATGTCACGGGCCTATGCGGCAGCCCGGTAAAGATCAAGGAATCCATCGCCAAATCGCTCCTCAAATCTGAATCAACAATCAATCTACTGGAACGCCTCATCAGAGCAAACGAGGCCCTGTCCAAAATGGAAATGAACGCAGCCATAGCAACGATCCTCGACTCGATCCGCATCACCCATGTCCCTTCCCGTGACACCAATGACGTCCCTACCACCCTCACCAGCATTTATATCAACTCCCCGGCCCAGGACACGGAACAATGGTGCGAATGGATCGTCCACATACGTGATAATGTTGAGATCTGCGGATCCTTCACAGGCAAGGGTAGACGATGCCCGAACTTCCTCTGTGAAGGGTGCCACGGTGTCAACCACACTACAGATGCATGCCCCTTCAAGTACGTCCCAGGATGGTACGGCGTTCATGACATAGCCAACATCCCCCGCCCCTACCTCGCCTCTAGAAACAGGAACGAAACTCGCGCCGGCACGTCCAACGATCCTCGCAACTTCGACACAACCCTGGTACACAGTCCTCCCTCCCAGAACTCCCACCAGCCCCTCTTTAGATCCCCATACTTCCGATACCCCCAGGAACGCAACTTGAACATTCCCCCCGCCAACACGCTCGACATCGCTATGGGAGCCGCCACCGCCACTGAACCCGCTATCCCCCACGACGTCTGGGTCAACCAAATCACGATGAGAGGAGGACACCTGGGCAACCCAAGAGGACGAGGCAGAAGAGGAGCCCCTAGGGGCGGAAGGTACACGCAGTGGAACTAGACCCCCCTTGCGAGACGACAGTAGCATATACCCTGACCCTCTTGACTCTTGAGAACGATGCCCCTCCCAGAACGCCGTAATGAACACTCTTGCACTCGAGCCTGTAATACGCACCTACACGAGTAGAGATGAATCTTGTACCCTCCACATCTTGTACGACACTGAAAATGCTTGGCGAGATAGTTTACACCTCCCCGACCAGTCACCCAACCCCCGTCCCTCCCCCAGCTTACCCCAACTCAGATCTGTAACTACTCTCTGTACATACTGCTTGTAATCCCACAGCTGTGACAGCAAATTGAGGTCCATCACCCCAGAAAGGAGACACTGAGGCCGCCTACCAGACCAGTGAAAACCCACACCAATCTACCCCGAGAGAAATGATTGCCCAATCACACACGAACTGAGACCAACCCATGCGAGACACCTGACAAGGACCCTGAAACCATAAGTGAAACCGAAAGGAAAGCCGGGTCTGACGCGAACTTGGGTCCCCGCCCAAACCCGAGGAGGACTGGCCCAATATACTGACTCTGCTAAATGCAGAAGGACAGGAAAGCCATCGAGTCCCCCAACCACAAAACGGAAGCCTATTTAGGCTAGGACGAGCCGTGCCGAGAGGCTGAAGGACCCTCAGAAAAAGTGCAAGCCCCCCAAGTGGACTTGCACTCGAGTAAGTTGGCCCATAGTCCAACTGCGAGCCCAGTCTGGCCCCCTGCACCACCCGAAGGTTGTACGGTGGAGTAAGTAAACCAACCGCGAATAGCCAACAGAACACACAAGGGGAAACCCTACAACACGGTGATTCCAACGGCAACGGTATCTCCCCCGCAGAACCTCGAGGAACGAACACCTCGACTGCCGGTGTGAATTCCGATGAAAGGACTGTGGGATCGGATGGCAGAGTGACGAGGAGGAGTGAAGCCCGGAACACAGAAAGACACGAACCACATACCCAAAACGGGGAGACTGCCATCGCAGCATTAACCAACCAGAGGGGGATACGAAAGAATACCAGAGCGGCCCTCCGCATAGCCTCACTAAACATGAAAGGCAGGAACTCCTCGAATGATGCGTCTGAAGTTTCAAAATGGACCAAAATAAGCCAAACAATGACGGAAATGAGAATAGGGGTACTCGCACTGCAGGAAACACACCTCGATGAACGTCACCTCCAATCGATTGAGAGACTATACGGCAGGAAACTGAAAGTATTCAACACATCGGACCCGAGAGACCCCACCCGTGCCAAAGGAGTCGCCATAGTACTCAACAAACACCGTACGAACACTGAAGGAGTGACATGTGAAGCGATAATCCCA
The DNA here is from genome assembly GCA_027627245.1 of Meripilus lineatus. Lineage (NCBI taxonomy): Eukaryota > Fungi > Basidiomycota > Agaricomycetes > Polyporales > Meripilaceae > Meripilus > Meripilus lineatus. The sequence continues at coordinate 4,694 of JANAWD010000990.1, read as the reverse complement.
GGGAGAGCGATGAGAATGGTTCACCCATGGCACAAGGACCTCACCCTACACATCCTCGCAGTCTACGCCCCCAATGAACCAGCGGAAAACGCAGGTTTCTGGAATAAGATACTGGAAATATGGGTTGAAAGAAGATACAGGAGACCAGATGTAATACTAGGAGACTTCAACGTAGTGACTGACCAGATTGACCGCATACCGCAATCCACGACACGAAATTGTGCACAGTATGCACTTACAAACCTCGTGAGGCACTTCGGCTTGAAAGACGGATGGAGAGAACTCAACCCAACAGCCAAAACCTTCACCTTCCGAGACAGCAGAGGACAGTCCAGGCTGGACCGGATATACACCACAAACAGCATCTTCAAAGCCTCGGGGTCATGGAATATAGTCGAGACCTCAGTCCCGACTGACCATAAAATGACTATCGCAGAAGTTATAAGCAGACAATCGCCTTTCATTGGACGGGGACGCTGGACGATGCCTGACCATGCCATAGAGGATACAGAGATATGGAACTTTATCCAGAAGAAAGGACTAGAGCTTGAGAATAACATAGAAGCATCCCTCGACGCGAGAACGGAGGGGAACAACCCACAGACCCTATACGAAAGCTTTAAGAACCAAATCACCGAGTTCACCAGAGAGAAACTAAAAAAGAAGATACCAAAAAAGAGGAAGGAGATTGAAAACCTAGAAAAACAAATCGAAAACTTGGCAAACGACCCCTCCTTCTCTACCGACGGGATCCTCCAACAAAGATCAATCGAACTACAGAACAAGCTCAAAGGGATCAAACTAGCAGAAAGCGAGTTCCGAACGAAAATGGGAGCGACGAGATATAAACTAGAAGGGGAAATGATCAATAAATACTGGACCAACCTGAATAAAGAGAAAAAACCGAGGGACATCATATATATCCTTAGAGACTCAAACGCAAATGCGAGCGAAGCCAAAACGTCCAAAGCCATGGCAGAGCTGGGAAAGACCTTCTTCGACAACCTACAACTAAGCGGCATTGACCCAGATGAGGACAGAACCGCAAGGGAAAACACCATGAAAAACCAACTCAAGAACATTGAGACCAAACTCTCCGACGAAAGCCAAAACGCCATGAACAGACATATCAGCGAAAGCGAGATTGAGACAGCAATCATGTCGATGGAAAATGGCAAAGCGACAGGACTCGATGGGATCCCCTATGAACTATGGAAACGACTCATGCTAACACATACCAAACTCAAAGACACAAAAAGGAAGGCAGTAAACATTAAGAAAATCCTCGGCAGGGTATTCAATGACATAGCCACCCACGGCACACACGAGGACTCAAACTTCGCGGACGGATGGATATGCCCAATCTTCAAGAAAAAAGACAGAGCGGAAATTACCAACTACCGGCCTATCACCCTCCTGAACACAGACTATAAGATCCTAACGAAATGCCTCGCAAATAGACTCGCGAAACACGCCCCGGCAATAATAAATGCAGACCAAGCAGGCTTCATCAAAGAAAGAAGCATCTTCGACCAAGTAAAACTAGCGAAACTGATGATAGACTACGCAGAAGCAACAGAACACGATGGTCTCATCGTGGCCCTCGACCAGGAAAAAGCCTACGACCGAATCCGACACGACTATCTCTGGAATACCCTCAAGAAATTTGGTATACCCCCCTTCTTCATCACCTTAGTACAAAACCTATACAAGAACGCAAAATCGACAGTTATCATAAACGGAGTTAAGAGCACCTTCTTCAGAATTCTCCGTGGCGTACGACAAGGCGACCCACTCTCGTGCCTTCTCTTCAACCTTGCAATAGAACCCCTAGCGGAATCCCTCCGGAGCTCAGGCCTCACAGGCTACCAGATACCCGGTTATGCCGGGAGACTCATAACCAAATTATTCGCGGACGACACGACAGTCTACCTGAATAAGGAGGACAACATAAACGACCTATTCCCCTTCCTGGAGAAATGGTGCGAAGCCTCCGGAGCGAAATTCAACACGGAAAAGACTGAGATCATACCGATCGGCACAAAAACGTATCGAGAAGAAATCCTAAAGAATAGATCCCCCGGAGGACGAGACGATGCCTGGAACAGAGAACGAGAAATCCCAGCGTCGATCAACATCGCAAAGGAGGGAGAACCCACACGCATCCTAGGCGCCTGGATCGGAAATAACGTAAACCAAGACTCTATCTGGAATAAAACGATCGAGAAAGTAGAAAAGGAACTCACCAGATGGAAAAAAGGCAGCCCCACCTTCCAAGGGAAACGCCACATAATACAGATGGTAGTCGGCGGAATCACGCAGTACCTATCAAAAGTCCAAGGCATGCCAAAACACACAGAGAAACGTCTAATCCGTATTATCAAGAACTTCATCTGGGATGAAAAGAAAGCACCTGTAAGCATGGATATGATCACACAACGAATAGAGAGAGGGGGACTCGGCATCCTGGACCTACAAGCGAGAAATGAGGCTATCCAACTCACATGGCTCAAAGCCTACCTCAACCTAACGCCGACCAGACCCACGTGGGCCTTCGTGGCAGACGTACTCATCGGGGATAGTGCACTCAAATCTGGAAGAAAAGTCAGCTCAATGGCAAAGCTGAACGTATTCCTCCAAACCTGGAACGTAAACACACAAGCATCTTCAAAACTACCAAAGGACATTATACAAATGCTGAAAATAGCCAAAAAACACAACGCAACCTTCGACGCACTAAAATTAACACAGGAACAAAAGACCCAGTTCCCAGCGTGGCTCCATTTCGGTATTGAAATACCGGGGCGCGAAATGAAAAACCGAAAGGCAGTCAAATGCCTCATTGAAAACCACCAAGTAAAAACGATCAAGGACGTACTGATTATGAGGTCACGCGTGAACCAAACGACACTGCCCCTACACCGAAACCGAAAGAACTGCGCATGCAAAAGATGCAAGGCCGACAGGACCAGACTAGGATGCGCCGACACGAGGAAATGCATGGAAACGGCTCTACTCATAACAAGTTCCCTAGCGCCCATGTGGAACCCCTACCACAACCCACAACACGACAACCTCTCCCTACCAAAGGAATAACCGTCCCAGAATGATGCCGATAGAGACAATGGTGAAGCCCGCCAGTTTAACCCCTCCGTGACCCTTGTGGGAGGACTGGCGAATGGCTTCCGCATCTTCTCCGAGAACCTCCACCCGAGGAACAGACCCACGATGAGACCGAGAAATGGCAGGTTCCAAGTAGATGAAGAGAAAACTGATGTATACGTGTGCGGCTCCTGCCTGAAGCAAGGGACTGACGAAGCTTCCACGGGAGCTGGAATCTGGTTCAGCGAAAACGACCCCAAGAATAAAACAATCAGACTGCCAGAAACATATAAAACTATACAAGAGGGCGAAATGGCCGCCGTGCTGGTGGTGGCCCAAACCGCCCCGAACTTCGCACCTCTGAACATCGTGTGCCGGATGAAGTCAACCATGGACACACTCACCTGCGATCTCCAGAAAACCGTAGACAAAGGATACATAGGAACACGGAACCCGGGACTACTACGAGCAACGGTAGCCAAACTACAAGAAAGATCAGCGAAGACGACCTTCGAATGGATAAAAAACCACAATAACCAACCCGCAAATGAAAACTCCTATAAATTCGCCGTGGACGGAGCAAAAAAAGACAGAACTGACCAACTGGATACTACCATTGCCCCGACCTTCAACCTCACGGGAGTGAAACTTGCTAGCATGACCCAAGCCCTCGCATACCGAGGAATTATGAGAACAAAAAACCCGACCCTAAGACCCTCCACAGAGAACAACATATCCCTAGTTAAGACCAGCCTCCGAGAAATGAACGGGTCAACCCCAACAACAGAAAGGATATGGAAATCGTTGAGATGCAGGGATACCCCTCGCAAAATAACGGACTTCCTCTGGAAAGCAACCCACAACGCCTACAAGATCGGGAAGTACTGGAAAAACATAGAGGGCCTGGAAGAGAGAGCGACTTGCAAGATCTGCCCACAGATAGAATCCATGGAACACATACTAACCGAATGTCCGTCAAATGAACGAAAAACAGTATGGGAGGAAGCAAAATCCCTGTGCGAAAAACGCAAAATCAAGTGGACAACACCAACAATAGGAACGATTCTGGGACTTAACTTAGCCACAGCGAGAGACGACCGAGGCAAACAAGACAACCCAAAGACTAGATTCCTCCGCATCATACTAGCAGAGGCAGCCCATCTTATTTGGAAAGTAAGGTGCGAAAGGGTCATCAACGAAGATAAATACAGCTGGGGCAGGGTTCCCTCCACCCAGGAGATCAAAGCGAAATGGAACCATGCGATACAGGAAAGACTCACCACAGACAGACTCAGCACATTTGAGAGAGCGGGACCAAGGAAAATTAAGAAAGAAATCGTGCTAGAGACCTGGAGGGGGGTGCTATACAACGAACGGAGCCTCCCAAAAGACTGGACGAGTGTGGACGGGGTTTTAGTGGGTAATCAGCGCACCTAAGAGACCGAAGCCCCACACTGCCACCAAGGCGTGCCTAAACGCATTTCCCCACCCACACACGTATAGTCCACCCCTCACCCCAGCAGCAGTTCCACGGATCTAACCAAGTTAGTTGCCTCGGAAACAAATCTGCTCCTCAAAAAAAAAAAAAACAA
>JANAWD010000099.1:35244-89036 GCA_027627245.1 Meripilus lineatus | reverse complement strand
GAGCCGGGTCGAGAGGAATTGATGGGGAAGGGGGTGCGGGAATCTGGTGTGCCATTGAGTGCTCGTGGGGATGGTGAAGGGTGATTGGCTGGGTCGAGTAGGATGAATGTTAGGGCTCGTTGTCATGTGTAGTACTGTGAGTGGTGAGCGTGAGGGGAATTCATTGTGAGTAAAGGGAGGAGGAGCCAAGCAAGAGGAGTGATCTGACTTTACACGAAAGATGGAACTGGGAGAAGATGAGGCTCTTATTAAAAAGGCGGGGAGGGACTGGAGATTGTTTTCAAGGGCTAATTGGATTGAGGAGCACGTGTGGGAGGGAAGAGAAAGAAATTGCAAAAGGTGTGATTGGAGAGGATCTGTTTTGGAAGATTGTGGGTGGATCTGAGACGAGGGTTGAGAAGTGGAATACAAATTGGAGTGACTTGAGGAGGGATAGGATGAGAACGGCCGTTGGGAATCGGTTTGGATCACAGATTGGGGGATGGCAGAGGTCCCGGGTACTGAAATTGGAAAGGATCTGACGATGCTCTGGTAAGCTCAGAAGGTGGTGAATTTGGGGGATAGTGAGAACAAAACGCGACGGAAATTCCCTGACGGTGTAGACGAGGGGTTGCAAATGACGGGATGGTCTGCCCTGGCAATCTCCTGCCTGTCTCACCGTCCCTGGCGTGGTGAAGACCCTGCAAGCTGCAGCCTATGATGAGCGACAAGTATAACCTTTGATGAGACCGAGGTGGGGACCCTAGACTCGAGGTGGTGCAGTAGTAAACAACGCAGTCGTGGCCGCATAGGGGAGTGTCACACGTTATCACGTCACGGTCACAGGGAATGAATAATCGACTCGTAATATTCGACAGAGGCCTTTGCCTTGCGGGGCTCCGCCAAATCGCCAAGGCTCTCGTGGCGTGTCCAGTCGAGAACACACCACCCTCTGGTGGTCGCCAGCAGCCCTGTCGCAGAATCTCCACTGACCTCCTCGTGCGCTGGCCTCACCTCCAGCCATGCGCGGGGCCTCGGTTCCGCCACATAACCTCGCTCAATCTCGCGTCCATAACTCCATCTGCGGCACATCCCGACTTGAAATTCCTATAGTCGCTGTGGACGAGTAAATCGCAATCTCAGGCTTGCACTCTACCGTGACCGCCATAAGGCACGGAATGTTGTCGCTCTTTTCGGTCCTCCACATCCTTCCAGTGACACCTACACCCACTCACAACCTTCCCACTCCGAAAGACTGGCATCCCGTCCCCTTGGTTGCACCCTCCCCCTTCCGCCTAGCCATCCCAGATCTCACTCACCCATCCTTTCAGATCGTGGAAACCTCACTCTGTTGCCACCGAGCACAAAGTCATCCAACTGCCCTCTTGTCATACTTCCCGGTTTATTACTTCTCCAGATTATCAAAATCCACTAATATCGCCCGCACAGTCCCTTCCAAATCTTCAATCCTTCAAATCCGATAAGCACATCCACCCCCCTCCCGTGGCAAGGATGGATATTGCGAGGCTTCAGCCCGCGTTAGTTTCCAAATCATTTCAATCCTCAATCATTCTTCTCACTCGTCCTTCCATCCCATTCCACCTCAATTATCCATGTCTTGTTCCAATCTCACAAGATCCAATCCCTCCCAGCCTCATTTCCCATTTCCCAGATTCCCTCCGAGTCCCGCAATCTTGGAACCTCCCTCTCATACTCCTTTGTCTATCTACACTCCCCCGTGTGTCTATTATCCCTTATCCTTATCCTCCTCCTTCGCACTGCGTCAGTGTCCGAATCAGGTCCCTCCTTCCCCCATCCACCCCGGCCAATCGCCTAAACACCCACATTCATTTCTCAGATTAGCACTCAATCTCGTCAACTAGACCCCTTCCACTTCCCTCCACGACGATGATCATCCCCATCATCTTCTTGGCTGTTTTATCTCGACAAAAAAAACTATTCTCTCAATGACATGACATGTGGCTCCGTCCATAATCCATAATTGCGTTCCAGACATTCCAATTCTCCCGGATCCCAGGAGATGAAGATCCCAGGCCTTGCTCGGAGGCGTTCATCGTGTTGATCTTACTTTGGCTTAGCCCACTTCTACCCCCCTCTCTTTCCTTCCCAAACATGGACAGCGTAAAATTCACCGGAACATATCATATTCTCGCCTTTCGAGAAATAACGTCCGTGTCCAATTCGTTTTCTCCCCGTGCGAGAGATCCAGTGAACCAGCCTCACGTAGCCCCCCCTCATGCGATACTAGCACACACTTTAGGGGGTGGCATAGTGTGAGACCCCATTCATATCCATATCCATATCCATAATTACAGTATCAGTGTCTTTGCCCTCTCTCTGACTTTTGATTTTATTTTTATGTCCAAGCTCCGCCATGCAAATCTTCCTTCCGGACGTTCCTGTCCTGAAATGACTGGAACTGAAACCTACTCCCCTCCCCGACGCCCGTCTCCGTCTAGGTGGTTAATTTTGAGACCACCGTTGATCTCGGATCCGGAAAAAAGAGAGAGAAAGGAGAGAATAAACAGCTTCATGTCTATTCTTCGACCTACTCCTCAATCAATTGTGGGTCTGGATCGTGTCTTCTTGTGCTTTACATCCTCCGATATCACGAACGAGGATATCGATCATGAGCGAATGATCATCCTATCACCAATTCCTCAGTCTTGGGTGCTGCTCGAATTCGTTGAGTACGCATACATACAGTCCAACACCGCCCGCGTTTCATAATCATGATCAAGGTTTTGCCTCCTTCCAGAATGCCCTTTCCTCGGAGAAACCGCCCATAGTCCCATCTTGGTTTTCCATCCCATTTCCCTCTTGGAACGATTCAGACGAGTTGCTCAGGCTCAAGCTATCATTGTCTCTCCTGGGAAGAACGGAACGTCTGTCTCAGGCTCCAAAGGTACAATTCCAGGAGGGACAGTTAATTGTGCCCGACCTTGAGTCGGCGCCGAATGTCGTTGATTTTCCCCCCAGCGCTGAATATAGAATATAGAGTGGGATTCTCCCCGAAATAGTATATCCTGATCGTAAATTATATCATTCCAAGCCTGAGTACACTACCCTACCCTCCCTTGGGAGAACCTTTCAATTGGGATCTTTTCTTCTCCCAGTTCCGTCTTCTTATCCTACCAACCGACCATCCATCCTCTCCACAAAATCAGATTTTCCACACACGCTCAGGCTCACGCACGTCCCGGGTTCAAGGACCGTTACACAGTGTCATTTTTCGTACTCACGGCGACGGAAACGATAGAAGTTCTGCCACTTTTTGAAAGTTACACTGTTACAGTATACGTATGCCAGTGTTTACATGTTACGTGTTGGTGTTCACCGTTTCTGCGCGCGCCAGTGGAGCGCGCGTGTGGAAAGAATTGAGCTTAACTGCGGTACATGGAACATGCGTGAGTAAAAGATCCTCCGTACGATACGATACGGATACGGACCTACCATTCGATCCATGTCTGATTCCAACATTCATTTATTCAATAGGTCACTATAGTAGTTCGACGTTTCGACCGTTTACAGCTTTTGCAGTACCCAAAGTGGGTGGCGCAGGTGTACTCAGGCTAGTATTTGTATTGCCACTGCGATGATCATGTCCGCCAAAAATACAAGTCTGAGCCTGAGGAGGTGCGTGTCTGTTACTTTGTTACTGTGTTTGGAGTTGAATATTCGGGGAAATCGGCGATGCGACAGGGATCCCAACCAGCGATGATGGATGTGCACTGGCATGGATGATTGGACACATTGGAGGACCGATTCGAATTATGGGTTCTCTCCCCTCGAAATCCGTTACTGTGCACGACGCACGACGTACCATGATGGGCCATGTACGTGGAATCGTGGATGGTAGTCCATCACGGCATCACTGGCATGCACCCCGATGCATATGCGAACAAAGCGTGTCTGGGAGAAAAAGTCTGGTTCCAATACGCCACCTTGAACCTCGAATGCCATGTTTTTTTTGTTATTTCTATTGATTCCCCTTCCCTCCGACCTCTGCGATCTACGATTTCTGACTAAGACTCAAATTCCGTATTTTGTCAGTCTCAGAGATGATGCTGCTCAGTGTGTCCGTCCATCAAGATTCAATATCATGATGTGCGGTGTGAGAGGGAATAGAGAAAAACAGTAGGGGCGTGGCAAAGAACATATGAATATGAATATCATATCCATATCATATCATATCATATACGACTCTCGACGGGTGATGATCCCACTGGCTCTTGGAGTTCTGTTTCCACTTTATATCCCAGCTCACTCCCGGGCCCCTTGCATCAGAACCAGAAAACACATCCTTTGTTTCTGTTTCTCCGAAGGCGATGCGCGGGGATCATTGGAGCTTAGACTACATTCAAACACAAGGTCAAGAACGCCGTAGGTATGTTATACATTATTCTGTTTTTTTTTTCCAACATCCTCCCTAATGAATTGAAAACCCGAACTTTTCACTTTTCAGTTTTGGGTTTTTTGTTTTATTTTATTTGGACATCTGCTGCTCCGAGTCCCCTCTGTGCCGTAGGGTCAAAAGCCTGAGAGTGGGCTCTCCCAAACAAAAGAAAACATGAGATGCACGATTGATTCATTTCCGCTGCTCCGTGTCTCGCTGGCTCAGGCCAGGCAAGATACAATCGTACAATCGAGACATGCCTGATGTCCGTCCGCTGTCTCGAAGCATTGTATCCTTCCATCCTTTCCTTGGAGCACCCTGCGGTGATCTATAGGACTTAAGTCAAGCCCTAGACACACCACGGCCCTTTCCACTGGCACACTACCTCGCCACGAATAAATCCCCGAGAAATCGTGACCTAAAAGCCCATCCACTATAACGTACTTCATAACGGGTCCTAATGGTCCAGCGGTCTACGGTTTGGTTTACCGCTGTCTTGACCACTATTTGTTTTCTGGCGAACAACCGTCGTCGTGTGTTCAGATCCGATTCAATAACCCATCAAGGTTTGTTCCCCACACTTAGACTCAGATGAGATGGCTCTTTTGAATCTGGGTGGATTATTTGCTGTGTCATACATGTAATTGGGCGGACACAAAGTGGGGTTTCGTAAGGATGCGCGAGGCCTAGAGGACATGATGCATCCCGCCGGATTGTCGTATTGTATAGTTTATGGTATCATGGTATTATGGTATTATGGTATCGTGGTATCACTGGCTGGCACGGGTATTCTATTGCTGGACCAATACACTTGAAAGGCCCTCAAAGCGTCTTTCGGCGATTTAAATGTCTACTGTGGAAAAATAAATGTTGGAAATGCGGAAGAAAGGACAGACAACGTGGAGGGTCGGATTTGGTTAATGGGACGTCAACGTGCCCTCTCTCGTGGGTTGGGAATTCCAAAGCGTAAGCGGGATGGACCGATGATCCTCAATCGCACGAAGTGACCAGCCCTAGGTGTGCGTGCGTGTGAGTGAGTGTGTATGTCACTACTACAATGCCGCAGCGCGCGCCATGGTCATGGTAGGTTTTCTTTCGGTTATGAAATGACAAAAATCGAATAAAAAGATTACACGTTACATGCCATGGATCTTCTGAATCTTTGCGAATTTGTGTCGTTTGGGCTTTAGCCAGGCCTTGGACCAAGTCGGCATTGTAAGGGGCGGTTGTTGTGCGCGAGATAATTACTTTGAAAGTAGCGGTAATGATGCTCCCAATTCCAGTCAACATGGGGAATTGGCAAGTCACACGCCGCATTGACGTTGACCTCTGGAATGGCCGTTGGGACCGTTTTCGCGTAGAAAAGAACATCCCAGAGTGCATGCGCGTTGTTGATGATTATGGGTAATCGAATCGTTACCCTTGCTTTGTTTTTCGTTTTTGGTGCGAGTTGAGCGTTTGGTTCTGGGATCATACTTCTTTCTTCCGAGTCCTCGAGGGTATTTGTTCATTATAGAGAACATTTGATTGAAATCCAGCACCACGGACAAGGATGATCATCGACACTGGATCTGGGTCAGATTCGGTGCGACAGACAAGACGAATGGTGAGGTTCTGCCGGCTTTCCAGTGACAGAAACCAACCATCGACTGTGACATGAGGAAACTCCGCCCGGCGAAAACGCCACAAAGGACGCGCCACCACCCACACCAACGAAAAGAGTCTCCCTTTGTCGGTCACAGTCCCCTGGCGCTTAATCTGGGTACCGAATACCGAGCCCTCTCTTGCAGTCACTCTGTGGGTGCGTGTGCGTATTCGTGGGTCTTTTGGGAATGGAACGGACCATGAGACGTGCCACCTCATACAGACAATTCTTCTTTTTTCCCCGACATACGGAAATGAAGATTTGATGATCCATGATGAAGATGATGATGATTGGAATCTAAAACTGTCCTCTCACTCATTCGTGACGTTTCTTCTTTTTCTTTTCTGCGTCTCTGGCGGCTCTCGTGTCTCGAATGACCTGGACAACCCATACCATGGTTCTGCCATTCTCCACTTTTCGACGAGCGGTCCCGGTGTCGTGGACGTGGAAGGTGGCTTTCCCCTTTCCTCTTTCACCGAGGGTCCATCTTTAACAGTGTACCGCCCCTACCAGTATCTCTATCCCGAGATGGGATGAGAAGTGGTACGAGTTGAAAGTTGGGAACGCCCGCTGTCTCGTCACCTTTCCGTTGTTTGGGACCCGCAAGACGTCATGGTGCGCCTCGGACTCTCTTTGAACCTGTCGTCGTGCTCAAGTGTTTTCTCACTGGCTTGAACGATGCTTCCAAGCTTTCATCTCTTCAATCCTTGATGATGAAAAAACTTTGTCCAAAACGGATACCGATGATGTTATCCACGAATCTCACTCCGTTTCGTGCGGGCGTTCAATATAGAGTCCGCTTACTCAGTGCCAGAACTAGACCAGATAAGCCGCCATGGTTTGTTGTACCATATGCTCGAGGGATCTTCTCGAAACGTGCACGTCCCGTTCACATACAATTTCCATATGGTATCCCTTTGGATGTGACGGTTGCGTCGAAATGTCCCAGTCTTAATCCTGTAAGGTGTCTTATTTACTCACGCGACATTTGTTTTCTCAAGTCGACAATCCGCTACTTCTTCCCGACGTGCCAAATTTTTTTCACTGGCGAGGACCCTCGCATCAGTTTTCGAAACAAAAAACGAAGAACACCCTTCCTTGTCGTGGAGAGACCGTTTTGGGAACTCTGAATAAGTGTCAAGCAAGAAATCTCAGAGTCTATTCAATCCATTTATGCTCTTTGTTTTTCTCCTTTCAGTTGCTCACTGATGCGTTACATGCCCAAAAGAAGGATGATATTCGTGAAAAGACCGGCCTCGTATCGTTTTCGTGTCAATCCTCAGCAATCAATCGACCATGGGGTCAACGGACAGGGGCGTCTGTGTGAACAGTTGCACTCCTCGTTCTTTCAAAAATTCGCCATCGAGAGGGATAATGATCAGGGAAGAGGTCTTGGAAGTCGCAATGGGCTTCGTCGCTCCACGGTACGTCGCTGGGCACCGACTGTGATCATGTCCATCAGACTCAAGAAGTGCACCGCCAGGTCTTTTCTTATGCCCGACGACGCATAGGACTCGCTCGACGGGGTTGGGTCCCCGCGGGTAAAATTAGGGGCTCCCATCAAGAGCTATTACCTGTCCTCGAAAACCCATCATCCAAGGATGAGTGACCTCTTGTCCCCCAAAGTTTAGATCCACTCGTCCCGATAACGCCATTAAAATGCCTTATTGAACGTTGAATCCCCCCATGTTATCTCTTCTTTCCAGGGACAACTTTACACCTACTCTACACAGAAAGAAGATTAGAACTATCGTTCAGGAAGTTCGGGAAAAGATCCGAATGAAATCGTCTGCCCTACTTGGTTGCTCGTCCCACAAGATATTGAACGCCTCCATTCTTCCCTGCTTTCTACACTCCGTTTCCCAGCATTCCCAAGCAAAAGTGCGCATATGACCCTTGGATTCCTCACAAGTCTTCGCCTCAGGCGGACGATCGGCTTTCGCGCCAGCTGGAGAACCCTATTTTTGAGGGTGGTGCGGGCTTGGAGGTAGCCCATTGGACCCTGTGGCGAGAGCTTCGTAAGCCTGGTTCTTCCTGGTAGGTTGTTGACACCCGCAGTAGGCACTCACAGTGTATCTGCCCCGGTGACTTCTCAGTGCCGCACCCAATTCATTACTAGCTTGTTCAAGGCAAGTAGTTCTGATATCGTCGACGTGTATTTCAACTGACCCGACCTTGGCATGCCGTCGTTTGATTGACTCGTGAAGCGTTTGCTATGGTTTTGACGATAGCGAGAACCAAAAGGAGTGCTCAGCTGACCTGTTGTTTAATGACTTCCATTCTCCCAGCAATCATTCATTATGCCCGTACCTCTTCGCCCGTCAGAGCATTCGACAAGACTTTCAGAGATAGATAGACTCGGACAGAAAAGAGGTGATAACTAGTGAGACCGTGTTGCCAAGTCGACAAACTTTAGAAAACCATATGGGTCCCCGTCTGCGCAAGAAGTCGATTTGTTGCGTATGGACGCTGCGCCTCTCCTGTTCAAGATACAGTACTCCCATGGGAACCTTCGCACCACCATCCATCTTACTTCCCGCTGATGGATTAGTCGGCGAAAATCACGTCGCTCTACAGACTCGTCTTCCTCCGACGCGCTTTTCCCCACATTCAACATTCCGCATCAGACTCCGCTCTACGTGATCCACAACGACCAAACTGCGAGACTTTCTATTCTGGTGCAATTAGACCCATGGTTAGCCTAAACATAGCTTATGGATTTTACGTTTCCTTCTCGCTGGTAACGTACCCTGGCTTGATAGAAAATGCCAACGAAGTTGTTTATCTCGCCGCCCGTAATACCCAGGGTTATCGTTTTCATGTAACTTAAAACCCAGGATATTTTTGAGGAAATCCTCTCACATAGACCCAGTGACGCTTTTTCTTTTCCCTTTTGTTTTTCCTGGGCACAGCCTCCTTCCCTAGGTGTGGGAAGCCTGACATAACAACGCTTTATGAGAAATCCAGCCCGTGTGACTGGTTCATGGGATTTATGGGCAAGCTTTCCCGGGAGACGTCCCCCGTTGTCTGTGCTAAGCTGATGCTGGGTGCTGGATGCAGAGAATGCGCGGCCAATGAGGAGATATCACCGAAACACGGCTCGTAAGCACTCACAGGTATGATACCCAAGCTGCAATGACGAGATGGTGGAGCCCGATACTCGACTTGTAAATGACTTGCAAAACATTAAGCGGCTCCATGACATCGCTTCAGCGACCTATGAACGGAACACCCATCGCGAGAACTTTGTGCGAGTGGTAAATACTTAATGGACGCGAGGCGGATGCGAAGATGAGCTCATATTCATCGAGATGTGGTTTGCCTCGCTGTAGTTCGGTCTGGAGGTTTGGCACGTCGAGTCCGTAGCTGGACAGGGTCTTTTGATGCACGGTTGGATCGCGCGCCTACGGCATGGGGATCTGTGCAATGACTCGGACCTCTCACGCTTCCCAATCTGTGTGAGGCACCACTTTCCAGGGGTAAGATGTACACGACACGACTACACGACACTCCCAAAGGCTGTGTGATCCGAAGGGACCGAACGTTGAAAGTTCATCTTTAGGCACCCGCCCACTCACACACGCAAAGCTACGAAAAATTCCTCCATCATCATCATCCCTCTACTGTCATGATGATTTCTTACCATCGGAAAACGGTGTGGAAGCCCGTACCTGCTGAGTGATCCTAGTACAAAGGAAGAACTCGAAGTAGATTGGGAGAATTATTGGGTTGCCCTGAGAATCGATAACACATCTGTGTGGTCTTTAGATGAATGTAACTCAAACCGAGACGATGGCTTCACGGCCCCCGACCGTACCTCCGTTCGACGTGTCTTTTGATCGGGCTCCGACATAGAACTCTTCAGAAAAACGATACTCGATTGAATTGGTCAGCGCAATCGACCACAAGGTCTGTAGGTGTTGGTGTACTAGTATGTACGGCAGGCCGATTTGGTGGCAGGTCGGACGATCCCATCCAATCACGTATGGAGATAGATCGGTACGGTTCATGATATACACCTACAGAATGGCTCGTTCATAAGGGTGGTACGGACCGACTTGAGGGAATCGTACAAGTTTGTTGCCAACTTGTTGGTGCTCGGCTACCCGACGATCTCATACCAATTTGGGCACGGGTACGCTTCCATGGATCGATGGATGGCTGCCGGTGGCTGAGTCAAGCTTCGGAGGTCTCCCAATCTATTACAGCATGCTGTTGATCCCAAGCCCATTCTCGATGAACGCCCGTGTGAGTGGGCATGCTAAAAATTTCCAAAAGCGTTTTACGTGGGCTGGGCAGAAGGTTTAATGGGCTCCAAACGAGAACACTCATATACTCCATCTCTCAAGGACGGCGAGTTCGACAGATCTATCCTTGGGGACGTACGTCGGTCTACACAGTTTGCTGACTGTTCGTAATGGGAACCTTGCAGTTCGTGATGTCGGCAGTGATGATGATGATGACTCGGCAGCATAGAATGAGGTAGCGCGGGAGCAAAATTAGGGATCAAAGCGGGACATCGGGGGAGACGGATGACAGGAGTCCAAAAGAGGAAGGTGGCTAGGATTACTTCTCGCTCTCGAAGAGCACCTGTCCGAACTGATTTTCCACGAAGTGGATGCCCAGCGTGGGTCACTCAGGAACAATTACCATCGTACCTGGCGCTCTCGAGAACGAGAGAAACAAAGAGTGTCATTGTGATAACACACGTTGAATAGATGCTACTGTATGTGGTGCGTCTACGACGGGCGCGGTTACAGAACATGCAAAACACACCGCTACGAAGCTGCCGTATTGTGTAGATTGTAACGGCCCCCTACGAGATCCATGAGAAGGTCAAGGAGCCTCATTGCAGGCTGCCGAGATGTTCTCCCAGGTGAACTACTACAAGTCACCGATCTATCATGAACCAGTCACCGTATGAGAGTCAACGTAAAGGTGCGGATCAGTGAGGTGGTGCACGGGAAGATGGGAAACTGGAGTCCTGAACCTTCTCTATGTGAACAATCGCGACGGGTTCACGCAGTCAATGTGCCAGCGCGCACCACGAATACAAATACGTGGCTCCAGTTGTCGCTCCGTGAGGCAAGCGCGAGGCCTGGGGGGTCGTCAAACTCTCACATCGTCTGACGTTGGCGAGATCGAGAACCTCGTTAATTGCTGGAGTACGAAGAGGGAATCTCGACGGTTCGAGGAGCCAGTACGGGACCGAATTTAGTGAGAAATGGGACGAGATACGCAACGAGTTCTGAGAGTCTCAGATCTTGGTGTTACGGGGCAATCGGTGACTGGTCGGGAATTGTGAAATAGGAAGGTTAGTTGCGACAGATCTTGGTGTAGAAGCCGAATAACCCGAGGTTCTGGCTTGTCAGATTTGGTGTACAAAGTATGGAGTTTGCATCCAAGTAGCCTATTGTGTCGAGTCGCGGACACGGATACTAGGACGTCAGCTGCGGGTGTAGGGTCCAGAGACGAACCTGGTTACAGAGGATGTCACAGCGATGCGCTCTGGCTTCTCATCCAGGACGACACGTCGGTTGCCGTCCTATAAAACGTATACTTAGGGTCTGCGCTCCTTGGGAAGTATGGAGGAAGGTATTGTGCTGCTATCAATCGCGAATACTGCTCGACCAGAAGGGTAAGGCTGAGGGCATGTGGCTCATTGTGGCTGACACTGGCTGTGCTCTTGTCCAGTGTGGCTGAGAAACAAACTCCGCTGTGGCACGAGCCGGCTGGAGGAGTTGGCGCGCTTGTTGGCCATAGGGACTGTTGGCCACTGTTAAGGTGCTCCCTCTTGCACAACCTCCTCGTTCAACATGAATCCTAATCAACGTCCTTCTCTTATCCTTGCACCGTCCGTGCATACAACTACGTATGTTGAAATCTCCACATGTCCCACATTCACTGACACGAATCACGTCTTCTAGCGTCGTAACCAAAACAACAACAACAACGACATATGCACCGATCCAACTTCCACCTCTCCCAACCCCATCTTCTCCCAAGGATCCCAAAGCGTACCCTTTACTACACGCACACCTGCCAAAGTCAATAAGGAAGTTCCCTCTCGTGTTTCCGGGTGGTTCACGCGCGACGTTCCATGATGGTGAGCTCGGCGAGGAGGAGATGCAGGAAGAGGAGGAGATCTCGTCAGGGAAAGGATGGAGGCAGATCAAGCGTGATGAGGAGTCAGAGTCGCGCAAGGAAGTCAACTTGGTGGAGGCGATAGAGCGGTATGGTCGGAAACGGACGTATAGCACTGAGAACATGATGGAAGGTATCGAGTCAACCCCAGGGCTGGTGACACGGACACCTCCTCGCAAGAAGGCCAAAGGCGCCCCGTTACCTCCAATATCCACTGCTCTGAACGCTGCTGCGCCCCCTTCGCCCTTACCTTCACCCCGTGGCTCACCATCGCCAGAGAATATTTGGCCCTCCGCACCCCCTAGCGGACACTCTTCCCCTCAACCGTCTGCGCCCCTCCAACCGGATCTCGCACTAACCACATTGCTCACCCTACCTCAGCTACTCGCACACTTTTCCACCCTACCACCCCAGCTACAATCACATGTACTTCTGACATTCCTACGACATTCTCCCCTGCCCGTCCTACGAACTCTCCATTCCGTCCTGACGCCTACATTAGCAAGAGACTTCTTGACTCTCTTGCCAGTTGAACTCGTTTCCCATATCTTGAGTTACCTCTCCTTCCCTGACCTCGGCCGTGCTTGTAGGGTATCCAAGTCATGGCGGACTATCATTGATTCCGATTTCATGCTCTGGCGTGACCTCCTCAAGAGCACCAAGATCTGGTTTGGTGGACACTCCGAGAACGCATTCGCGGAAGCAATTCGGGCACGTAGACGGCATGACTACCTTCCAGCTCCTGGGGCGTTACCCTTACCACATCCCTACAAAATCCTATTCAAATCGCGCCATTTGACACGTACTCGATGGGTCCACAATCAGGAACCAAAGCGACTAACGTTCACCGCACACGGACGATCTGTTGTAACTTGCTTAATCTTCTCACGTGGACGAATAATCTCTGCTTCGGATGACCATTCTATCCACGTCTATTCTCCAGTTACTGGCGAGCTTCTACAATCCCTAGACGGACACGAAGGTGGCGTGTGGGCGTTGGCAGCCACCAAAAACACCCTAGTCAGCGGCTCTACGGACCGGACGGTCCGAATATGGGATCTCTCAACTGGTCGTTGTACCCATGTTTTTGGCGGGCACACAAGCACCGTTCGTTGCCTTGCTATTGTGAAACCGGAATTCATCGATGCAGAGAATCCCGGTCCCGATAACAAGCAAGAGAGATGGCCGAAGCGACCACTCATCGTAACCGGAAGTAGAGATCACTCCCTTCGGGTTTGGACTCTACCCCGGCCAGGAGATGATGAGTATCGCTGCTATGGCGCAGACGATACCGAGGTCGATCCGTCGGAGGTTAGTAATACCATTGATATTATTGAATTGTTCGGCCTCATGCTCACTACCCGGATCTCTATTGTAGGAAGAAGTAGAGGACAATCCCTACCATAAGCTCCACTTGGAAGGGCACGAGCATGCCGTGCGTGCGCTTGCGGCACGCGGCCGTACTTTGGTCTCTGGCAGCTATGATTGCACCGTCCGAATTTGGGATATCATTACCGGAGAATGCAAGTTCGTTTTACAAGGCCACACACAGAAAGGTACGGGATATCGTAGGATCTATTCAGCCTTTATTCTGAACAGCCGTATCGTATACAGTTTACAGCGTTGTTCTAGATATCTACCGCAACCTTGCGTGTTCCGGCTCTATGGATGGGACCGTGCGTGTCTGGAACATCAAAACCGGACAGGCATTGCATACCCTCTCTGGCCACACTTCCCTGGTCGGATTGCTCGGCCTTTCCTCCACCTTCCTTGTTTCCGCCGCTGCGGATTCGACACTACGCGTATGGGACCCAGAGTCTGGAGAGCTTCGCCACACTTTGGCCGCACATAACGGTGCGATCACCTGCTTCCAACACGATGAATTCAAAGTACTCAGCGGGTCTGATGGAACACTGAAGATGTGGGATATCCGAGATGGGACACAGGTTCGAGACCTCCTTACAGGCATTGTAGGTGTTTGGCAGGTCGTCTTCGAAGGACGGTGGTGTGTTGCCGCGAGCAACCGTATGGATTCCACCGTCCTCGATGTATGGGACTTCGGCGATGAGAACGGGGACGAAGAGTGGGTGGGAGAGCCTCCTGGTGGAGTCTACGACGAAGATTCTGATGAAGAGGATGAGGACGATTCGGAACAAGTGGAGGTGGATGCGATGGACGAGGATTTAGAGGTTATCCCCTCGGATACCGACGATATAGATGGTGAAGAACACTTCCTCCCCGGCGATGATGACGATGAAGAAGATGACAATAGATTGGTGGACTGGAGCAGTCGATTGGGTAAACGCGGAGAGCCAAGTTCAGGCCTCTCGGCTGGTCCTCCCGAGTTATCGGTTCGACATACTGACCGCCCTATGGCCCGTCGGTTATTACTTCAACCAAGAAGTGGTGGCGCAGGGCCTTCGTCTACCATTACTCGGGCAAGGCAACTTCCGTCCAATGAGGAAACTCCAACCCGTCCGAGGATACGAAACCTCGGTCACCGTCGACGATAGTTCGCGTGCTCCCTTGGACTTGTAGAGCTTTTCTTAGTCTCATCCCACCTTGTCTGCAACACATTAGTCTGGTACTCTCCCACACGTGTACTTGTTTGTCTGAACATTATCATGATCCACGGTTTTTACAACTAAATTTTGACAGTGAAGTTAGGGTATGATACCTTGTTTTAATATACATCGATATACATCGAGTGGGTATACCACTGTTGACCAGAACAATCGCCAGCCAAGATATAGATTAACTTGGGACATTCTAATGTTTAAAAAACGCTCTAGAGTACCGCCGGTTCCGAGCCTGGGCAAGATTGTCTTGATCCCCACAGATCTGCACGCTCCCAACATTGCCGATAGCGGACCTTTTAGAGAGCCATGAATATCTGGAGAGACCCACCGTCCCCAGTGGAACGAGGGGCCTGGAATAGCCCTCCAACAAACTCTGTGCCCCCCACACACGCGTGTACCGCAGTACATAGGCCACGAGGCGGTCACCTAATCCACGAAAGCAGGGCGCAGCCACAACAACGGCGCGATGGAGGACAATCGTACGCCGCAAACCCACGGTCAAAGAGGAAATTCTTCCAACACAGTCTCATGTCGACCGCAAGGTGGCGGAGTAATAGGAAGCAGAGCTTAATGATCTTGAACCTTAGGTAGCACATAGGGGAGTATTTTGTGAGTCGCTGGAATTCGAGAACGGGGGCATGGAGGAGTGCCCAAGGGAGCGGGATGGGCAAGATCACCTCCAAGGGGGAGGAGGACCTGAGAGCGGGAGAACTGGTATCATGGTCCGTAAAGGAAGATAAAGAAACCAGTAACAGCCAATCGGACGAGGGTGTACTTTCATCAGGAAGAGCATCCTAAAGTAGAAAAGAGGCACATTGTTCGACCTGGGAGAATAGTCCCTTGCTGAGAACCATATGCGTCTGACTGGGAATGGTATCGAGTCGAGGAATCTGATAGGTCGTGCCACACTATCGGCCCAAAAGAAGTAGAGACGAGTATGGCACCGACCGTTAGTGTACCACGGTTCCGGTAATTTGAACGGGATAATCCGCTATAATTGACGGCACCGTATCCAGTCAAGCATTTTTGGTAGGAAAATAAGCGCATTGCTGACCATTGTAAGTTTCCTGTTGATTCGAAGCTACGAAGGCACACACGGTGCCTATTCGAGAAACAGTCAATCTGTTTCGCCTATTCATTTCTCGCGAAAAGAGACTTTTATTCAGTGGTAAACCTCGGGGAACGCGACCACACGTGCTACGGGGAGGTCGTTCTCTCAATACAACTGGTTGATCCTCCACTATGATGCGTTCAAGGGTCGAGTCAGCCACAGAGACAGATGGAAATGAAATCGTACTGAACAATCAATATGTACAGCCAGCGAATGACATCGCTAACGTCACCTGCTCGTCGTGGGTCCCCCACGGTGGAGATGGTCTCGATTCCGGTCGCTGTAACTTATGACGCTGTATAGAAAGTTGCCATAAGGCTTTCAAACAATGCGAGCCTTATGGATTTTGACATCTTCTCTAGGTCTATTGGTTGCTTAACGTTACTAGGAGGGGGTAAAGAGGCTAGGCTGTGCTCACCGATCCTGAGCATCTGTTGCGACAGCCCCTAAGCGTTGCACGACTCGCATGCCTGAACTCACTCTCCCAAAGATAGTGTGTTTGTTATCCAGGTAGGGTGTCGGTGCTAGCGTGAGGAAAAACTGCGATCCTTGTGTACGGCAAGAGAAATTAGCTTGCATTTCTCAACATTTTTGATCGATCAGGATACGAACCATTAGTGTTAGGCCCTGAATTCGCCATGGCCAAGATGCCAGCTCCCGTGAAACGTAACTCGGGATGAATCTCGTCCTCACTACAGGAAAGCAGGAAATGACCACTTCAGGGCTAGTGCAAAATGTTCAGATTGTCGCTCTACGTACAACTTCTGGCCGTAGATGCTTGTGCCGCCTCTTCCCGTTCCCGTTGGGTCTCCTGATTGAATCATGAAATCCTGAAAGTAATGTAAGGGTTTCCTGATCCAGAGGGGAAAGACACCGAAGTGTGAGAGGAAGTTGAACATACGGGGATGATGCGGTGGAATATGACTCCATTGTAATAGCCACGTTTGGCCAGTTCAGCAAAGTTCTTGCAGGTCTATGCGAACGATGCGCCGTAGGGTCCGAGTGAGTTTCTCCGCAGAATGGTATAGGATACTGACCTTTGGGGCATGATCCCAGTACAATTCAAGCTGAATGTCTCCCAGACTTGTCTCAAGAACGACAGACTCCATGTTGATTGGCGATAATGGGATTAAGAGTGAGAGGGATGGTGGTGGTTGTGCTCTAAAATGTGAGACGTGCGCTTCAAAGCAACTTTGCGTTTCCCACCATCATCATAAGACCTTCATCTGTCTCTCTCAGCCGTCTCTCCTTTAAGACTTCGACGTCGGCGGTCACGACTATCAACAAACTTTCCTCCGGTAGAACTCAAAGTCTGTTATGCACTCCAATATTCCATATATGATACTGATGTTGACACGGGTTCTCAGATTTGTCGGCATGAGAGCGGTCATACAGCGAGTAGCCTCAGCATCTGTCACTGGTCAGTATCCTCAACGATACAACACGATCCGATCACACACAATCACGTACTCGCATTGAAACGATCTATTGTAGTCGACAGTGAGACTGTATCCTCCATCGGGCGCGGTCTGATGATCCTGGTGGGGATAGGTACTGGTCAGTCGCCCAACGTATCATCCTGCCCAAACATCCATTGAACGGCAAAACATCCCGGCTGAACCACTGCATAGAAAGACGATAATAGCTCCGACGTCGAGACTCTATCGAACAAAATGTGCGCATCTCCATTACCCATGCGCCCCCGAGGTCCATTCATTGAGCCCGTCCAACCCACGCCGCACAATCTTCTTTTTCCGGAACGACCTTACTGAGCAGCCTTCCCTTTTTCATTGCCACAGCCTGTCTCTTAGAGTATTTCCAGATTCGTCGGGAGGCGGCAGTGCAATGTGGAAAAAGAGTGTACGGGATATCGAAGGAGATATCCTCTGCGTGTCACAGTTCACGTTGCTTGCGAATACATCGAAAGGAAATAAGCCTGACTTCCATAGAGCAATGGTAGGCTTCATTTTCCTTCAATGTTGTTTTCCATCCCTCCATCGTTATTTTTGTTTCACAAGTACTGACTCCCTGCTACACGCATTCAATCCTCATTCGGTACTTTTCTTCTACATCTTCGAAACTTGATCACGAAAACCACGATGGTCATATTCCTCCCAGGCAACTGAACCCTCGCGGCAGTTGTACAGCACATTCCTTGAGCAACTGGGTCATATGTACAAACCAGAGAAAATCAAAGGTTCGCTATTTTATCAACTCATGTCCTGTGTTTTCCCGTTCTCATCCCATCCATCTCATAATTTGTCTTGTCCCGGCCAATTCTTCTCATACTGTCTGCCACCATCGTTCATCCATGATGTACGTAGATGGTCGATTTGGAGCGATGATGAACGTCAGTCTAACCAATGAGGTGAGTTTGCATATCAACATATGTCATAATCCATGGTCCGTGGGATGTCATCCTAGTGTGTCATCCTATTTTGTTTCAGCCTTTACCCTACGAATACGAAATGATTTACCCGTAAATGACCCATTTCCCCCCTCAATTATGCTGTTAGGGCCCTGTCACTTTCACGCTTGACTCTCGAAAGTTCGAGTACGTCGATCAGTCCGAGGACTTGACACGAAAAACGCAATCTCTCGCTTCCGCAAGAAATAAAGCCAAGGCCGAACGTGCCACTAAATGGGCCCCCAAAGGCACAAAGGCTGACAAAGACGACAGACAGCCAGAGTTGAAGAATGAAAGCTCATTGGTCTTGGGAATCGATGGTCCGTCTTCGAAATCGGAACCCCATCCGGAGGTCCAGGACGCAGGTAGCCCAAGAAATTGATAAACAAAGATCAGATTGTGGGAAGGCTACGTATCTAGCGGTTATTTTGAAAAGGAAGGAAGTACAACCTCATAATACCCTGGACACCCTTGTACTCAGCTCGATCGAACGATAATGAAATAGGACCCTGTCACGCTCTTTGTTATCCCCACGTTGCACCGAGATCGAAGAATCAGCCAGTCGTAAAGCACTCCCCGAATTTCGCCGGAGGTGTTGGGAGACTATATCGAATTTTCGAGGTCAAGGGGGCAAAGAAGTTCATATTGTAAGCTCATGGTAGACCTGGCCGTGGCACAGGAGCACAACTAGTAAGCTTGAAGAAGTGTGGACGTAACTGTGGTGTTGGACACGTCCACTAAACTATGGCGACAGCGTTGGTCGTAACCTGATTCACCCTCAAAACGTGACGGGGCGACAAGACAACTACGGGTTGGAGGGTGAGCTCACG
Source organism: Meripilus lineatus (assembly GCA_027627245.1). Taxonomy (NCBI): domain Eukaryota; kingdom Fungi; phylum Basidiomycota; class Agaricomycetes; order Polyporales; family Meripilaceae; genus Meripilus; species Meripilus lineatus. Next base: position 69,924 of record JANAWD010000099.1, on the reverse strand, counting down.
CCGTCCTTGTTACAGGTCCTCGGCATCCAAAATCCGTAGAAATTGACTTCCAACCGCCGCGGGTAGGAAGGGTCTCTTGACATCTAGGGGTATGTTCCGTGGTCAAATGCGAGTCAAATGCGCCAGGTTCAGGAGGGGCATCGACGACAAATGGGTGGCGCATCGCTGAGAGACTCTGATAATCCGAATATGGGGTCCGTAGGGAGGGGTAGGTTTTTCTCTCTGGGTATATGGTAGCGGCGCGCACCAGCTATCATTATCGCAATATACTGAAGAGCTCTAGCACACCAAGGAACTCGGCTGGAACCGCCCAACACAAGGTTTTGCTCGGGGATAAATCTTGGATAGTATTGTATCATCTCTGGTAACTTTTAATTAGAAGAATGAGAACGCGTCAAGGGTTTCTGATACGGATTTCGTTTGAATGCAGCGTGTCTCAGAATATAGCAACGCACCTACGGTGAATACGTTTGAGAAAATGCAGTGAAAAGACCTCACGGGCCTATTTTCAATAGGATATTTCCCGAGACAATATGAATGATGGAGTGCATGTATGGTCCTGACAGTGGCAAAGGTCCACGAGGTGGTGCGGTATCGGTCCTTTTTCGGAAGGAAGTCGCCTCCAGCGACAGTTGCTGCCAACTGAGGTGTGTCCAGGTGTGGTTGAGCTACAAATTCGGCGTGGTCCGTGGTAGTGCGGGACAGGTAGGGTGCAATATACGTACATGATCTCAAGGAGGCAACGACTAAAGTATTGAGGGTATTTGTTTTCGTCATCAGGAATTAACATTATCCTTACATGTGGCCTTGCCTGCCCTAGGGGCTCGACTCATATCGAGCAGGAGCAGAACTGCGGAATGGCATAGGTGAGGACTATGCCCCAAGACCTTGAGGCAGAAAGTCATGGTGTGACCCCTCGTCTGCTTTCTCCGAGATCTAGAACGAATCTGAGTTAGTTTTGGCCTCACACCAATCTTCACGGGTGAGTGTCGCATTGAGGTAATTGGTGCCCACACACCATGATGAAGATCTGGAGGAAGATCCCGAGATGAGGGTCGATTGTATCCCATTTAAATCACGAGGAATGATTGTGTCAATGCCCTGAAGAATTTGCTAAAGTAAAGGTCACAACGCCACCACGGTGTTGATGACCGAACTCCAGCCCTCTGCGAATTTGCTGAGAAGCATGCCATCGCACCAATGAAAGGAGCTCCTTACCGCCGCTGGCGTCACAACCTTAGAAGCCCCAGACCAGGACCGGGTGTTGCGCATTCACTACAAATTCGGAGTCTCCCGATGGCGCAAGCACGTAGGACAGTGGCAAGAGCGCTGCATACAGAATTGATACCAGGAACATGGTTGGGAACGTCCTAGTATCGTAGTCGAATTTCTCCCCACAATCGAGCTTGTATTCCATGATGGCCGGGACTATCCGCTTGGCAGGCCTTCCTGCTTCTCGTCGAAGTACTTCGAAACCGCAAGTGTGCCGCGTGCAGCAGGGCTCTGTTGTAGTGAAACACCAGGAATGCGCCACCGAGATTATACCATGGCGCTGCCACAAAGCACAGGGTCAACCAGGGCCTCAGCCCCTTGCGACTGGCTTGAGATAACGTTGAAGGTCTGGAGGGGGCGGGCTGAGTCAGGAAGATGGAAGGCAGATAGGAGAACATGGTGCGGCAACTTACGCGAAATGCAAACGTTCCAGCGAGAAATCCCAGAAAACGTGTACAGAATAACGGGCGGGCGACTGTACTAACGTCTGGAGGTTGCTATTGACACAGAAGATGACCATAATCATGCACGCCATATGACGGACGGAAAGATCCCAGGTATAGTAAATACTTGCGACCAGCTCTTCCACGGGATGTATGCCCAAGACTGCAATCAGCCTATAGCAAGTGCCCTCAAGGCCTACAGTTCAAATTCGGGGCGTCCCGAGGGCTCTGGTATAAACTGCTGGTGGAGTGGGATCGTAGTATTGAGGTCCAAATGCGGACGGACCCGCCCGAGACCATGGATCCCAAAATGGCATGAGCTTCCCATTGGTGCTTCTGTGACGATTTGTGACAGGCCAGGGGAGTAAGACGCGTTTGAGGGCAGTTGACATGTATGGATCGCAGCCGTTTGACTTTCGTCTGATACGATCCGCTCGAGATCTGGTGGCAAAAGTTGAATTGGCCTCATGGTAGGATATTTAATTGTGCTCTAGGTCAGATACGAAATGAGAGGTACGAAATGCACACCCACAGATGCGTCCAAGATCAGAAGTTGGCAAGAACGCCGATATAACCGCAAGGTACAGATGGGAGGATGGGAAGTCGTGCCACTATTGGCTCTAGTGGGTACGGCACGCGCAGCCTTGAGGTGCTTACCGACGCCAGAATAGAAACATCAGCCCGTGGCTGGACTTGGGCGTAATGCCGTTATGCCAAACGAGGCGAGTCGAACGACCAAAGGTTCCACGCCCCGACCTACAATGCCCCGAGGACGCTGGTGAACGTCGGACTATACAAATTCGGGGCCGTCCGAGAAATTATTGAAGCCAGGGTGCTGTCAGTGACGCCGCGAAGGGAGTGGTCTGCCCAATGGTATGGAAGTGGAGCGGGATCTATGGATTATACGTACATTTGCAGAAACCGTCGGACGGATCCGTCCGCTGAACGAATCACCTGTTTCGACCTGATAGACCTGATGTGCATTAGCTAGGAACACATTGATTATTAGCATGCACGCAAAATGTGAAGTCTGTCCTCGGGACACACCGTTCAGGTAACTTTCGGATAGTAACTGAGGAAAGTAAAGCGGATCCGTCATTCTTGAATGCCGTGTCTTACCACGGTGAGGTCCGTTAACGTTAACAGAACACTTGCACTTGGACACGTGCACCTGGAGATCAAAGCACATAAACGCCAGGAAGCGGGAAAACGCGTGAACTTTGGAACAATCGGTACGAAATTTCGTGGCCAGACGACCTCAAAAAGCTGGGGTCTTTGTTTGCAGAACGATGGCAAATCTATGACATACACGTTTCATAAGGAAGAGGTGGTTGAAATGATCGCCCTAGATATGAAGACTCACCTGCACTGTAAAATAATGCAATCAGTTCGGGACCAGGCCATTCGCCTAAAATCGATGCAATTGCTTCCATCTACGCAATTCAGATAGATGGTGGATGCAAGATAAATGGGATGCTCTAGCTGTGGCGTCAAGATGAGAGTCCGCGCCACCACGGATGCCAACAATAATTTGTAGATCCCGTTCACTTGTTCGGTATTTGATGAGACCCTGGGAAACCCTTTGGTAACATGGTGTGTAGAGCGCGGTTGCCTGTATCAGATTCCCGTATATAGATACGCCACGATGATGATGGTTGGTGATGACTTGATGTTGATGATCGCAGTCGAATGGAACGTGTTTTCAGAGAACCTTGTCTAGGTGTGACGATTGGGGTCCTTGGGTATCTTTGAGGAGCTAGAGTGTTCGTATTTCGTGAGCTTCGTATCTGGCTAATGCGTCGTTGTAAGCAAGGGGACAAGAGAAGCATATCTCTGCCCAAGAAGTGCGCTCAGTTTGAAGTCAGGCTGGGAATTTGGAATCCTGAGATCCCTCTGGACCTCGCTTACAAGCCCCCCAAGTCCCTCTCCACCAGACGCCTGGGTGGGGCATCCCAGATCTCGTAGAACATGTTGTATCGGTGACTTTAGTCGTCTGAGTCGGGGTAGAGCACCCTAAGTCCCAAATGCATCCTTAAGTTGAGTAACAAGTACATGGTACAATGTGTGATACTGGAAGATGGAACAACCCTTAGGGTCCTTCGTCGACCCGCCGGGCCAGAAAGGCACAGCCCCATAGATAGTGTCCCATGTATGAACGACAGATGGAGTCGGCGTGTTTATGAGTAACAACCTCGAGGATCACGGATGTACGGGGGATCGTCGTGGACGTCATTCAGGGCCCAACATCGAGGAACAAAGCCGCCCCGCGAACATGCGGCGATTTCTCTGACGTCGGTGGACCCTTCATCGTTGTCGATATGCACGTTGACCACCAATGTTGCGCCGTGTTGTCCTTGCGACGACCTCCCAAGTCATAGCTTGAGGGTGACAGCCGCCGCACGTCAACCGCCAGGTAGACTAGTTAACCAGAAGGAGGCAAACAACCTCACGGGCGGACCATAGTGCATCATGCCCGCCCACGATGCCGCCCCACCCTTTGCCGAATTACAGAGATCGCTAGCAATGGCCCTGAACTTAAGATGAGGGAGTACAACGACGGAGTGAGATCCTGCACATCCACCCTCCATCGCTAGCAATGCCCCTGGCTTAGCACTCTTTGAGGGGTAATCCTTGTTCATCGCGCCCTGATGATGAAGATCGCTTCGAAGATTCGATGAGGAACGCTTCGCTAGTCGCAATCTAAAGTCTTCTGGTCGCCGCTCGTCGGAGGATTGGAGCAAGACAGAGGGTCGAAGGGGAGCGATGCCCCATCGATCTGATCCCCCCGAAGATGTCCTCCTCGTACGCACCGCCTTTCCTCCCTAATTGGTCCTCGCCCCGCGAACTGATCGGTACGGTCGAACCTAGGTTGACTATTTGGGAAGGGTGCGGCATAGTGCTTGGGGCGTTCGACATCGATGATAACGAACCGCTAGAGGGGAACCTACGAGATAGATTCATCGTTGATGCGTTGTCAGTGAAGAGATCCGTTGACCGCAGTTGGGTGGTGCTCACGTTCTCTTCACCCAGGATCCCCATCTGAGGTGCTCAGTCCATCTTCCCCATCTCATCTTCTCTTCGCCTCGAGATCAGATACGAAGAACGTCTCTCGAGGCGCAGAAGCCTTCGTCTCTGGAGGCTCCAGACCCCGTACCGCTCCATCCCGCGCCAACATTTTTCGGAACCAGAGATTTGAGTTTGGAAAGAAATATCTTTCTGATTTTTCTTCAGAGCCGTAGACAGATAGGAGGAGTGTTTCTTCCTTTTGGGTCCCGAATTCCAGGGCTCTAGGAAAGCTTGGAGGACGTTGGATCGCTCCTAGTCCCAGAGGGGGGGATGGGGCTTAGGCCCCAACCCTTTCCCCCCAAACGCCTGCTCCCTCCCTTGTAAATATACCATGCTCCGGATACCTTGAACACGATGAAGGCGCGTTCATACCGTGTGCTCGCCGGACGACCGGCTAAGAAAGAGTGTATTGCTGTCGAACAGCTCATCAAGCATCAACAGTTCGATATTCCCCGTCGGCCAACATACTCCCGAGTGCGCGATCACCTCGGAAGAATGTTTGAAAAACATCGTACCAACTCTACCGCTTCGTTTCGTTGAGCTGGCAGGGAGCATATGCCTCCCCTTGACGTGCGCGATGTACCACTAGCATCCAAAACACTTGGTGCATACGCAGTCAGTCGGGCGGACGTCGGTTGCGAATCACCGACGCCTAAAACCTGAATGGTACTCGGGCCCCCATCACCAACGGACCTCCACAAAATTGAATAAGCAGAGACCAAAGTGGAGTCCACCCATGCTACGACGATCAGCATCCAGCCATCGGACGCATCCGCTTCTGTGATATGCAAACAGATTTTCATAGTGACATTGTATAACTGTCAAACAGGCGCCACCTACCTGTGGATAGCATCCCAATCATCGCAGACAGATTATCCTGGACGGGGTCTTTCCTTCCTTCGGATGTTCGGAACACCGCGATGAAGGGCCGTACATCCTAGTACGTCCCTTCTGTTGGAGGCGGAGATATCCTCGTGCCTATCGATGGGGTGCTTTCATGTAAACTTTTTTTTCGAGGGTCTGGTCTGTAGAGACACAGGTAATCTCGGGCATCGCACAAAAGACCTAATATTGCATCCGCTAAATGATGGTAGGTACGAGACAAAACTAGAAAAAACACCTGGAGAACGCATGAAAATTGATGTGATAGGGAAATCCGGAATTGACCCTTGCCTCCTATTGAATGCGTTCAAAAAGTCAATTGTGCTTTGAGTCGGATTGGGTATGAGGTTCGTCCAGGGGTTCAGTTCACGGAGTTCGTTTTGAACTTGAATCGAGAAGGTTCCTGGTAAGGGTTCTTCGAACCAAACTTGGCCTGATGGCCCAAAATGCCGTTTTGTTGTTAAGGTAATGAACTTGAACTTCGTATAGTGTTCGTTCGATATCCCTGCGGTTTCCAGTTAGAACGCCCTCCTGCTTCGAATATCTAATGAGAGTACCTACTTCACAGTATAAACGGATATACAAAACGGGGTCCCTCTCCTTCACTGCATCGAGGACCGAAGAGACTCACAGGCGTGAGTCTATTCAACGTCCCCCTGTGCTTCTCGGTGACTCAAAAGCTACACAGAGAATCCACGGTGAGAAAAGCACAGGTCTCACAATAAATGTGTAAAGTTGTGAACATTACTTGAAGAAAGGGACTAATCTTCGCCATAGAAACCCGTCAAGCATATTCAAATGAAGAATAATACGGGAAATCCCTCACCGCTCACATGAAGACCCAGCACAATGTTCCTCGCATCGAATGCTTCGCTCGTGAAATGTTCAGCTACAATTATTGTTAAGACTTGCGGCGCGCTTCCAAACGTAAAGTTCCGTGTAAACGGACACCCTTTTTCGTAGTCGCCGCCCACAAGACGATGAGTCCCTTCAGCATGGGCCGCTTGACCGTCTGATTTGAGCAACTGTGCAGCTCATTTGAGGGACAAGTCACCTACGACGTTGGGTCAGAGCACGTCAATGAGGACATGAGGTTGTGCGCACCTGACCACATTAACACCGTGATAAATTAATCGCTTAGCCGACCCTCGAGGCAAGCGACATAATGATAATAACACAGCGAAGCCCGCCGTCGACAAACAATTCATGTAGGTGTGTACCGTACCGAAACGCGGCGCCATGTTTCAAGAGTCCAAACATTGGTGTGTCGTCGATTGAGACTATTCATCGGAGGATAGGTCATTCTCCCGATGTTTTAGGATGGTCGAGGTCAAGCTCCTTTCCTTCCCCGTCCAGTCGATTTGAAGCAAGCTGACGACACCATCCAAGACACCTGGCAAAGCACGTTCTTTCGAAACATCTGCATTGCGACATCGGGTGAGAGCGCGTACAAAGCAATAGAGGATGCACACACCTAAACTCATCGTGCCCGCGCTCGTGCTCGTTATCACCGAGACAAATGACCTCTTTACCGAGCGTGGAGACGAAGGGAGCTTGTACGCCCACCACAATCCAATCCTCACTCGCTGATAACCCACTCGTTGATCACCATCTCGCCGAACAATCGCATCGATCACACAAGGGTGATAATTCCGAGTTGGGGATGTCAGATATATTATAATAAATGCTCGAAGCAGATGGTATAGTACTTTCTGTCAGATATTCAACTTGCAATCTACCATCGCATAAGATAGCATCAGTACAACCGATAGACTAGAAGAAACAGAAACCTACCAACGCAACTAGAACTGACGTCGGAAATCATAGCATATTTCCAACAAGTCCTACTAGAATCCTAGTACCGATCCTCACGTTCCTCTCACCGCCTCTCCATTCGCCCGAATCTTCTCGTAGACCTTCGACCTCTTCGCCTAGCCTCTTTCGCAACAGAGGAGAGGTGGTTACCATCATGAACGAAAGTTCAGTGTCAAGGTTCGAGGATCGCGAGTTCAAATTGGTTGAGCCAAAGAGGGTGAGATTGGGATGAGACGATGGTGTTGGGCGAAGCCATATTCCTTCGTGAATGACATCGTCAAGGTCTGTCATATCGCGCGTAGAGGAGAAGAGCAAATACCTTTCGCATGATATGTCCACCGATATTTCTCCCATTCCCTCAGATCAACTCCAGGTTTCGTTTTATCCGTTTTGTCGTAAGCCCGTCCAGCCTTCTGGACAGCTCTCATGAACTTTCGTTCTAGAAGAGTGTATCCCTCTGGAATGTACCCCGAAATACCTTTGGATCCATAAAAGCCATTCGCCTGACGTCGATATCCGTGAGCATCGGTACCGCAAATGACATTTGCAGAGATCATTCTACCTTTGGACTAGAAGCAATCACTCTGCAGGCGATTCCTGATTGCAACACCAGGTCCCTGTAGGGTCGATATAGCCCGAAATACCCCGTCGTAAGGTCCATCACAGGTCCGGCGTATCGCTCTTCCATATCGCCTGTACTACTTGATATCATCCTTACGGGTTTACTATGTAGGTGCATATGGTCTGAAAGGGAATCGAATAGGTAGGAAAGGGCATTTTCTTCTTCACGGATACCAAACTGGCCGGCTTGAATTATCGGAAATATAAGTGTGTCGTTAGCGGCGTCATCTGCAGAACTGGAATCCTCATTTTGAAGGGCGGAACCTGATGTTGGAGGGGTTGGGGATAGTCGGTGAGGAGTGGAAAGTCGAAACGAGTTTTGGAATCTCAGTAGAGAGTCCCTGGCTTTTCGTTCGATATTGTGTGGGTGGACTTTTGGATCGCCCCACTGAAGTTCATACTCTTTGGAAGGATCGGCCGAAGGAAGGAGCTGGTACGAGAAACCAGCTGAGGATTGGAGGAACGCGAAACAATATTCGGCGAAAAATGGTTGGGAGGTTAGGTGGATATAACGGTCTTGGCGATTGGAGAAGTAGGATTCATTCAAGTTTGCACTGAGAACGCGATAACGAAAGAGTTATGATTGTGATGTTTAGCATACCCACAAAATTCAGGAAAACGGTACCCGATACTTACTTACCCACTAATCAACACCTCGTCATCTACGCCATAGATCTTGGGGTGCCAGGTTCCCCACCCTTCGTTGAACCTAGGCGGAACCAACTTGGCAAGTACACCTTTGAGTTTAGGACTTCGAAACAAAGAGATCCTAACTCGATCTGGGAACTCGTTGAGAAGAGGAAGAAGAGTATGTGCTGGCGAGTCGGGACCAGGACGAGTTGACCTGTTCAAGTCAAGGTGCATGCGGAGAATGAGGGATGGGTTCTCTCTGAGGGAATGACGGAGGACCTCCACCTGTGAAACCACGAAAACATGAGTCAAAACACGCGTATGTTGCACGTCAAAGCGGGTATATTCGCGAGTACGTACTAACTCCACCTCCTCGGAGCCCAAGTATAGAGAAGAGATGAATATTCTCCTCCTGGCACGTCGAAACATATCCTATAGAAGTGATGTGTCAATACCATGATGTCGTCATTTGATGCTCACGAGAAGACCATCGACAGAAATGAAACGGAGAACAAGGGGGAGACTGACGAGCAGGGTCTGGTAGAACTGTCTGGGCTCACGGAGGATGTGAATTTTCGAGGAGGCCATTGGGAAGCATGGTTGGTGTTGTGCTAATTTGTGTACGAAACCTCGAATTGCAGGGTCTAATTTGGAGGTAGTGAGGGGACGTGTTTGACGTGGAGTTCTTATTGTGGTGATAAGAGGCCGCCTGGGAGTGCGCGAGGCAGTGCGCCGTACACACGTCAACGCCAGCATCGTCCACGATGATGAGCAAGGCCTGTCTGTTCTTGCGACTTTGTCCTTGAGATCAAGCTTGGACCGAGTTCTTCAAGTGGGTGGAGACAGGCCAGACCCACGCCGGCCTGTGCCACACGTCGGTGGCTGCCACGCGCTAAACTCGTGGCAAGCGTGAGAACCCAACTCAAATCAAGCGCCCACTGCGACAAGGAACAGCGGAGACAAGCGCCCGCATCCAGCAAAGAAACAAACCGCACACCCACCTGCATCCTCTCTTTCGCAAACACACAAACTCGTAAATTATGGCTCTCAGCTTCATAGGGTGCAGTATTCATGTTGAAATATGCAGACTTGTCAAACTAACCACTTGTTCGAATCCCAGAAAACCATCTCCCTCATCTCCCATTCCGATGTACGATACAGAGGGATTCTCGCTGGCATCGACCCAAATGCCTCGACAATCCAGCTCTCAAATGGTCAGTCGACCATCTAACCTCACACTATGATCTCTTTTGAACGCGTCTCTTTACTCCAGTATACTCCATGGGCACCGAAACACGGCGGTAGGTCACTACGTCACATCCCTGACCCTCTCTTTGCATGATGAATCCAATCCGGATGTATATCGAGCTACGGCTCATTGTCCGAGAGCGCAAAAACCCATGTGGATCATTCCGTTGCCTTCCTTCTGACACCATTCGTCTTCCCTCATCCCGCTTTTTTCGCTTCGCATTTGCTGACGCGTCAATTGTTTTGGCGAACACAGGCCTGAAGGACAGTTCATTCCTCCCGTACAGGAACCATACGCCTACATCATCTTCCGTGCATCTGAAGTAAAAGATTTGGCAGTCGATGAACCTACACCCAGGAGGAATGTTCATGATGATCCCGCCGTGCTTGGGGTGAGTCCCTTTGTCCGGTTCTACTTCCGCTCCAAACCTTCTTTCTACCCTCATCTTATTATCGAATGATGACTCCTTAAATGGATGTTATGCGTATTAATCCGAGAGCCTAAAACCAAGTGGATAAACTACTGCCTTCCTTCTGACAATTCCATCCCCCTCCTTCACCTATACACCTCATTTACATCGTTGCATCTTACTTACGAACTCTAAATCAACCCAGGCGTCTGCACCAATCGTTCAGACTCCATTCGGTCGTCCAGGTCCAGGCCAACAACCCCCGCAACCTCCCGCTCAACAACCCCTCCAAGCTCCGCCTTCCCAACCACCCCAAGCTCCCGCCCAACAGAGACAAAATGGCAACAACAACGGCCAACAACGCCAAGGACAACCCCCAGCAGCTACCGCTCCTCCCGCCGTTGCTCCTCAGCAACCCGCAGCCCAAGCTGGTACTGCGCCAAAGAACCCCGCAGTCGCGCGAACCCAGTCTGTGAACTCGGCCAACGCGTCTTTGGAATCCGTCGAACGTGCTCTCGGGGATCTTCGTGTCTCGGAAGGGCATCATCATCAGGTTCATCAAACCACGACCCATCATATAAACAACCATCATCAACGTGGAGGTGCTCGTCGTGGTGGACACCATGGCGGTCGCGGAGGTCACCACCACACCCATCACGGAGATTCATCCGGAGTCAAAGTTGGAGATTTGCGCGTTCCGACTACGGACTTTGATTTTGCAAGCTCGAATGCCAAATTCGATAAAGCTGCGTTGGGACCTCGACCTGCTTCGACTTCTGGTGCTGAGGGAGCGACTGCGACTGCTGAAACGAACGGGGCAGAGGCAACAGGTTCAACAGAAAATGGAAAGGGTAAAGAGAAGGAACAGCCTAATGGTGCGGCGGAAGGGGCAACCGCAGAAGATGGTCGACCACCCGCGTATGATCCAAAGAAATCATTCTTTGATTCTCTTTCTTCGGGGTCGAATGCTCCTACTGCTGGTGAAGGTAACGGAAGAGGGAGAGGCGGAAGGAGAGGTGGTGGAGGAAGGAACAGGAGAGAAGAGGAGCGAGAACGGAATGTTGCAACGTTTGGAGAGCCAGGAGGGATTGGATTGATGGGACCTGGTGCTTATGTTGGTGGATGGGGTGGATATGGACGAAGGGGCGGTAGGGGAAGGAGGGGAGGCTCAGCCGTTGGAGCTCGTTAAGCATGTTTTTTTTTCGTGGATCATGGTTTTTTACTTTCATTCTTTGTTCCCTGATGAGTCGTTTCTCTTTCCCCTCTCGTCTGGCGATATGATTTTAGTTTGAGTGGTAGGTGGGTATATGCACGTTGATTCCCTTCGTCTTATTTTTTTTCCCTTTGGTCTTTCCATCTATTCCTCCTTCGTCTCCTCTTCGTACGCGCTTCTTCCATCCATCCGTCATAACCTATTCAATTGTGATTGTGTGCCAGTGATACATCCCTTCTGCTCTCGGTCGCCGTTCTCCTTGGCCCCATTCTTGATACGAAGAGGTTCAGGACAACTCGTTCACTTTACATATAGTAGTGTTATCGTTTCAATGCGATATCAATAGTCTGTCTACGAATCTACGACTGTTCTATCAGCCAGATAGTGCGTAGGTATCTAGTTGTGAATTGTACATTGTACACATGAGAATGAAGCATAGCGTTATCCGTCCATACCATACCCGGGGTATACCGTTTTGATAAATACACGAAATAGTTTCTTGGTTGCAAGCCCGGGAACTCATGACCTCTCGGCGACGACTCTAGCGGTCGCCCCAGCCAATCTATCCCTTTCCCTTCTACTTTCTCTAATCCTCTTGATTGCTCGCCAAGCCAGTGTTGAAGCAGCGGAGAAAACACCCCAGGGTGGGAATAGCCAGCTCACCCGCCAACTCCAACCTGCTTCCTTTTGTAGTCTACGGATGAGAGAATCGACCTGGATTTGAAGGTCCTGGTGTGAGCCTGAGTTGTCTACGATGATGTCGGCGTATTGAAGTTTGTGGGCGATTGGGATTTGGGAGTTGAGTCGAGAAGAAGCTTCGGTGTGTGTAGAGGAGTCGCGTTTCATTAACCTTTGGAGTTGGATTTCTGCTGAGCTGTTGAATTTGGGGTGATACGTCATTCGATAAAAAGGACTTGAGTACGAGGATGAGGAGGTGACGAACCAATAGACCACCACGACCTTTCCCACCAACTTCCAAAGCCCACCCTCGATCAAAAGAGGAACATCCAACACACAGATCCTCTCCCCCCTAACCCAACACCTCACCACACTCCAAAACATTGCTTTCCTAACAGCAGGATGGACAATCCCATTCAACTGTTTCCTCTTCCCTTCATCATTGAACACGATCCCACCCAACTTCTTCCGGTCTAACGATCCATCAGAAAGTAAAACTTCTGGTCCGAAGGTATGGACGATTTGACGAAGAGCGGGTGTTCCGGGCGCAACGACTTCGCGAGCGATGATATCTGCGTCTATTACCGGGATTTTGTAGGATTTGAGTAATGTGGATACGGAGGATTTGCCTGTGGCTATTCCACCCGTTAAACCAATAACTACAATTGATCATACATCATACATCACAAAATGTTCGTTAGAATACTGAGAGTAAACGACACTGAAAGGATTGAAAGGTATGGGAAGTGATGAAGGGACATACCAAGCATGAGGTTCGAAGGAAAGAACTTTGGTGTGGACCAATGTAGCTCAGAAATCCTCGTAGGATTCAAGAGCAGAGTTTCCGAAGATTGCGATGGCGCAGGAAGCAAGAGTAACTCGGTTTCCGAATCCGAGTTCGTAGGTGTATCCGCAGATGATGATGATGATGCTGATGATGTCCGCGTATACGTTGCCGCGCCTGAGGCCGCTGAGGTTGTGGACGTTAAAGTTCTAATGCTACTCCTATTGGCATTAAACTTCGTAGTTTGATTCGACTGTGGGCGGTGATGGAGAGTAGTGTAGTTGACGGACAAGGTTTGTATGGACCTTCGGGACCAGAGAGTGAAGTAAGTCCGAGTCGAAGGTTTGCACAAGGTCGCTGTAGTATGTCGTGGAATGGAGATAAGCGCGCGGTGCATCTGAGTTATCTAATCTTGCTTCGATGAGGATCTCCCTCGGCTGAAGACGGAATCAATACGTCGAGCAAAACGATAGAGGATGGGTATCAAAACAAGCTGCAGCGTTGTGGGTATCGAGAAAGCGAGGAGACGAAAGACGAAGGGTCTGCGTAAGCCGTCGTAGACCCTCTTATACGCCCTACACAGCCCAACAACAAGATGCAAGGAACCTTCCAAGCCCAAGGCGCTATTAAGAAAAGATACCACTTCAAACATGAGTCCAGCGTCGCGATCTCGCTCGGTCTAATCTAGCCCCCTCGAAATGACATCCCACCGGACTTCACGCATGGTCCAGCCTTCCTTTCGAACACATCTTTCTCCCATTCAGACTCTTCTGTATCTTTTGTACCTTGACGATGAGGGTGAATTAGGAGCGGATGGGACGCCAGGACGTAAAGGAAGGAGAAGAGGCTCTCCGGTTGGGCTGCTGGAGCTGGGATGTGGACGTTTATGTCAGAAGGTTCGTTTCTGGGTATCAGAGAAGGTGGGTTGAGCCAAGGTCGAGACAGGTGTATACGGACAATGGTCGTGCTGTAGGCTGCTGTAGGGCATGCATGTCCATGGTGATACAAAGTCGAGAACAGGACAGGAAAGCAGGCGGATTTACATGAAGTCAAATACTAAAGTTTATATTCTGACCATGCCTGAAGAGGTACGGACTACAGAGATAACGTTAATGGAGGAGTATGATCAAGGGTTGGTTACGTGTGGATGAAAGAGCAGGTGCTATTGCATCCAGGATTTTGCGGTTGACATTATCAGTCTGATGAGAACACCATCTTCAATCAAGTTCTAATGTTGAGATAGCAAACAAACCACTCAACGAGCTCGAGAGGAGCAAGTCGAGAAAAGGTCGAGTCGCGCATGCAGAAATGCGAACGTAATCCGTCCATATATGGAAACCAAATAAGTTAGAACAAGTATAGCATGGATGTCTACTAAAGTACATATCGAGCATGAAGCCACTTCCAATCGTGGCAAGGGATGAGTGCATACCAAAAAAAATTGACGAAACGACAACATACGATATCGCAGATATTCCGATCAAGGGTGACAGACCAGCAGAGCCAACAACTGTGACAGAGGTCCCGAAAACAAGAAAAAAGCCAGCATGACGGAGCCACATCAACTCGACGTATCAATCGCGTCCAGCCGCAATATCCCACGTCTCGCAGCCATAGACATCTCCCCTCGAATATACTTCGGCATACAAACACGGAACGGTCCATCCTCTCCACGATCCCAGAACATCCCGCTAAAGTACATCGTGAAGGTCTGCAACCTCGGGAGATGCACCGGAATATGTTCATCAAAGTCGCTCCACTTCGAGTGCTGCACCGCTCTCCAGACATTATGCTTGCTCTGACCTTTGACCTCGAGCTGTATTGACAAATGCACCACCTCGGAAGTCAATGTCGTGAGGGTGCCCAAAAGGTCACCGTCAAATGGACCGATTCTTCCAAAGTAGGCAAATGGTCCTACAGCCCCAAGGACTATACAAAGGTGTATAGACGTAAGGTGCTTGCAGGCCTTGAGATTCAAATTCTGCCAAATATCCTGTTGATCTTAGCAAACCAAAAAAATTCCAATGTCAGGGTCACACATCGACAATTTCAACAACCAACCAAAAACAAAACACAAAAAGGAAAGAGGAAAGAAGAGATAAAGCGGAGAGCGGACTTACAGCGAATGCTCAGCGTCAGCGTTAAATGTGTTAGATTTTCCGCTTCATTGAGTATCGGTCTCAAAAGCTCTGGATTCCGTAAGAGCCAGTTCTCGGCTTTGAAAGACGTCAAGTCTTCCGATGTGGCCACCATCGCGCGACGTAGAATTTGCATAAACGATCCAAACGGTGTCGGCCCTCCATACTCAGGGTCAGTATCCGAAGTGATTATCCTCTTGATACGGATAAACCCAGGATTGGGTACCATCTCCTCGAGTTCATCTATCGGGATAGGACGATCCGGGGGGCTCGGAGTAGCGCTCCACACAAGCGGCATATTCGGGATCCGGAAATGCAACTCATCAATGGCGTAGAAGAGTTGAAGGATCAGAGCGAATCCGGTAAGGAAATGTTTATTGGGGGAATTGCAGGTATCATCGTCGAAGATCAGCGTCTTGAGCTTGAACATGGGTGGCCGCGTGATCATCCCGGAGATCTCTCGACCCAAGAAAGAATTTAGATGTAGGATCTTCAATTGTGGGCAGGACATGAGGATATGTTGGAAGCCGGCTATATCCAGAGACGGTCCTGTTCGAACGGCGAGGGAAAGATGTCGAGTGTAGTATCCAATCTGGGGAACGATTCGCAAGAATTGCGGGAATGGGGAAATCTTGTCGAACATGGTACCGCTCACGGCCAGAACTCGGAAAAGGTGATAACGACATGATGATAGCCATGCCCAAGACACGGTACTCGCAGAGAGCAGCGCCCTCTTGTCGTTGTGAAGGTAGTCGACGATTCTATCGAGGAGTTCTTGGGGAAGGCGAAAGACGAAAGTGGGCGAGGGGGTCGCTGTCGTAGCGAGAGTGTGGGACTTTCCCACTATGGCATTCGTGATGGGCCCGAAGCTTGAGGTGAATCCTTTCTGAGTCTGCACCGATTAGGAAGACATCGAAGATGAGAGCGGGGTCCTGCGGCTGGAATGAGAGGCACTCACGTCTCCTTGGTACCATTGACAATCCCAACGATAGTATACCTCCTTGCGAGGTTGCCAAAAGGTGGTTTGGGTCATGCTCAGAGTGGTAGATGGAAGAGAAGACAGCGAAGTGGGGGCTGCGCTGCAGTTGTGCAATGTCCGTGCGGCAAACACGCACATATAAATTAATTACGGCTCAACCCAGGAAAGGAAGGTTCGCAATTGACGTGGATCAGATTTAGGACGTAAGACTATGTGCCTGTCTACAATAAAAGTGAGAAGAGTCTAGTGCGGAGCGAAATGCAAAACGTAGTAGTCCTTCAGAGCGCGAAAGTGAATGAACCGAAACACGACGTCAATCCTCACAGCAACGAACAGAATCACAGTTGGAAATAGGTCCGAGACATTTCCCGACTAAGCCGTTTCTACCATCTCTCTCTTCGAAGCGATCTCATCCTTCAGCATCGCAACTCTCGTGTCCAGTCTCGAGCTCAAATCAACGCTTTGTGGTGCCAATGCGAGTGCAGCATCGAGGTGGTTATGAGCCACCTCAAACACCTTGAACCATTTATCTTTCTTCGCATCGTCCATCACACCATCAATCCCATTGATAACAATACCAGTCCCTTGCCCATTCAAACTACTCGCTCCTGATGACCCGGGTCCAAGATTCGCTTCAGCCTCTTTAAGCTCTAACACCGCAAGTTCGAAACACGCAACTCCGGCAACCCAAGTTGAGGTTCGGACGGAATGATGACTCCTGTGAGCTTCATTGAGGAACTGGCGAGACGAATCGTACTCTGCCGCCGTACGATGAACAATCCCAAGCAGCAAGGCACGAATGGCTTGTTCATCGGGGGTGTCCAAGTCTACTGATCCGGGGGTACTGATGGGTGATTTCTCGGGACCGTCAGGGCCTCTCGGCGAGGGTGGAAGTAGAGGACTGGTAATTGTGAGAGGTGGAGAGTACCCCATTAGCTCCTCGATGTGCTGGCGCGCAACATCCTCGCAGATGCGAGAGTGGGTATTCCAAACTGCGTATGAGAAGTTTTTTCAGCAGAGGCACCCTGGTTTCAGATACATGATACTTACAGATCCCTAGTTCTGAATCCCCAAACAAGCGAGGTTGAGGGAAGAGCCGATGAGAGAATAGTGCAGCCCTATCGAAGTAGCCAGACGTACCTTCCGCAGGGCTGATCCTGATGCACCTTGCATAGTAATTCTCAGAACCTGTAAGCCGTGTCTGCTTGTCTTTATAGAATTGGACTTGACACGAGATGCATGAGAACTCGGTGAATAACACTCTTTGCCACAGAGCTCGAACTCACGCTTTTTCTTGATGAACACCTCCGTCGGTAGATCCTTCCCACCGATTTTCTTCTTATCCAAAACATCAGGTATTGCGTCGAATAGTTTCTGGGCCCTCTCATAGTTCTTGAGAGAAATAAAGCACCCTGCAGCAATGAAGTAATAGGTTGCGTGACTCCAACTGTTGATCTCCGTCATCTTGAGGAACGTCTCGGCAGCCTCCTCGTACTCTCTTTGGGAGAGAAGGGTCCATGCAAGTTCAAAAACAAGCTATGTGCAATTCCAGAACAATGAGACACCGGCGATTGGCGGAATGGAGATCACTCACTAAGGCATCTGCTTGGATGAATGTGTGTGACCGGTCGGGCTTCAACCCATCTCGCAAAACCTTGATTGCGCCTAGAGTGTCATATGACATTCGTAGTATCTTTGCCTACAAAATTCGTCCAATTCAGCTCGGGAGCGAAAAGAGCTGCGAGAAAATCCATACGCGGTTGAGAATCCACAATGAACCCATGGGATACCTCTCATCCAGACTATTTCCAAGTCCTCGCTCAGCAATCCACAGAGATGCCGGAATTACGAGTTATAGACTAACCGATCCACGATCGCACGGTATTGTTTCAATATATGCCTCTCGTCTGCTTGGTACCCGGACAGTAATAACACCACGCCATAATAAGTCATCAACGTTAGGCTGTCACAGAGATTAGATTCATTAAGAAGGATCCGAGCCAAGTCAATAGCAGGTGAGATACTGACCCTGCGAAAACACTGTGTACGTCGTTGTGGGCTGCTGAGACCGCCAGCGCACGTAGAGCGACTTTCCGGTCGTGTTTGAAACCGAAGAAGCCGACAACATTTCTGTATTCCAACATGAAGCCGCCGGCGAGATCGAAGGGTGAAATGCCGGAGGGAACTCACCGTATTGCGGCAGGAAGTAATGAGAATACAAGATTGAACATCCTATGAGATTCGAGGAAGTTTGTAAAACGTGGGGTATTTTGGACCCGAGGAGGGTACTCACCCGTATCCTAGGTGACAAAAGGAGATTAAGACGTCAAAGAAGCAAAGACGCGTACTGGGACTGACCGAAAGCTGTCCCAGACATTATCAATTCTTCAAGCGAACCCTCAGGAGTTGAGATAACAGGAGTGGAATCTGCTGTGGGTATACCAAGGGAGGACCCGAACCTCGAGAAGAAGCCGGATCGAGTGGATTTGGGAGTAGAGACTCGGGAGGACGAGGCTTGGGAATGTAAACTGGGTGCTCGAGAAGAAGTAACTGAACTCGAGGGAGTTGCGAAATGATCGAGACCATGTGGGTACACAGTCTTGTACAGCCTAGAGAAGCATTATTCAACTAATTGGAGAATGCATGAGAAAGCCAAAAACAAACTTGGTGAATTTTGAGTGAGCACTGGGGTGAGCTGTCAGTTAGAAACTCGAGGAGCACATGATACAGGTTCAAACTGACCTATTCAGGGCGTACAAACATTGAAGATACCCCATATAGGACTCACTACGAGTAGCAAAGAAGCATTCAGCATCAATTCTTATTTGAACCTGGAGTCCGGTCACGAACCTCAGGGCATGGGAAATCCCGTGGAGAATTACAGCGTCGGAATGAAGGAGCTCCCATTCTGTCCCTGCAGGGAAACGTGTAGTGGAAGGCACTATTTTGGCCGCCCTAACTTCGTTCTTTGCGCTTGTCTCCGACTCTGCAAGTGCTTGAGATGCTTCAGCGACCATATTTGCCTAACGTGAATGTTCATGGTTATTGCCACGTCTCTGTGTGAGTTGGATATGCGTGGAAATGCTGGTGATGAATTAGGGGGTACGGACCTCCAGACCCAGAGCTGCTTCCAGGAAAGCTACGACTCCAGCTCCTAACAGGTGGAAGGGGGACGTGTGTTCGTCGAAAGTTTTTCGAGCGTCCTCCAGCTCATTATTGAACAACTCGTCAAACCCTCTTGTCGCGTTCTCAAGCTGCCTCTTCACGTCGTGTGCGAAGTGAGACATTGTCACGATTTCGATTCGACGTTGAAAGACTGAGCGTTGGGAGGGGTTCTGATGGAAATGTGGGTGCTACGAACGCAGCAGACCCGTATTTTGAGGAAGACTGGTGGAGGTCCGTTCTATACGGCCTTGGTACGGCCTCGACAGAGCGTCTCCTGCGCTCTCAAGATGAGGTTATCCCACTGACACTCGCCGTCCGTTTCACTTTCCTTCAGCCACTGATGACGACCAGCGTCGGCAAAGCGGCCCGCCCGTCTCCACGTGTATGTAATAATGATTCCATCTTGGGCGCTTCTCTTCTCTCCTCAAGTCAATTACAACCGCGACTTTACTGACAGTTACCCGTCCCAGGCTGAACGTCGGGAACGCGAACACAATCCTAACGAAAGAAGATTCTCATCAAACTTGGTTATATTATAAACAATCACCTCGGCGGAATACATACCTCGTCCTCCAAATCGCACCAACCCAGGTTCATGTCCAGAGTATGGTTACATTGACGGTCAACTTGTCGACCCTCAAACGGATCAAGAACGTAGTCATCGGGAACCCAACTGCGAAGCTCACCTACGCAAGAGATGAAGATTTCATAGTCAGGCAGGCCTTCTGTTCCATCTGCAAGTTGCACCACTCACCACCATCCTAGGCTTGTAGATTGTATCAACAACCCAACACCCTACCTTGAGTCGTCGCATGACTCCTCAGATGATATTCGAACAGAAGCGGCCCATGTTTTGAGCTCACTTTCATACGGTGAGCTTACGAACCGGTGTTGTACGGCGCGGCTAATACATATACAGGTTCTGCCGACGCACTCAAGAGTCTTCTACAGGCCAATGCTCACCAGGCATTTCTGTATGCGATATCTACCTTTAGACCAAACGAGTCAAATACTCTAAGAGCTGCCTTCTCGCGAGCTTTACGCGCAATCTCGGTGGCAATTGCAGAAACAGTGGGTCCTTCACAGTGGGGTATAGGGTTGCAAGAACACCCCGAAGACGTTCAAAACGAAGCCCGGATGGCATTGGACTTCTTATTCGAGGTATGGTCGCTTCATTCTGACAGTCCAATTAGACTAAAGGAATCTCAGATCCGCGCCTTGGACATCTTTCTTCCCCTTCTCGAAGACCCATCACCTCAAGTCAATACATCAATAGCTCAATTACTCTCATCGACTGTGAGAACGGAGTATCATCGACTATCAGTATCAGAATGGTTGCCTCCCCATGAAAGGAACAAAGAGGTCAAAGGAAAGCGGGGATGGGAGAAAGCGGGTCCTGCAAATTCGCCAGCAAGGCAAGGCGGTTGGGTTGTCAGGAGACTCGTCATTCTGATCTCCCGGAGAGATGTCAAAGTGCGATTTATCCTCGACGGTAGCATCCATCGAGTCCGTGTTCACCTACCTTGGGATGGGCGATTTAGGTGCAGGAAGCCGCATTGTCTGCGTTGGCATCAATTTCTAAGGATAACGCGACCGTGGCCGCGAAGCTTGTGGGGGCGCCTTATGACAAACTGCGTAAGTGCTGCTACTTTATGACATGTGCGCAACGGGCGTTCAATCTTCCTCTCCGTTATCAGCGGTGCTCTCAACGGTCCTTTCATTGTGCAAGTCACGCGTGATTGACCTCCAGCTAGCAGCATGTCTCTGGTAAATCTCTCCTGATCATATTTTCTGGCCTACTCATTCATCGGCCTTGTGATAATAGTGCAACCAGCATCGTTCGTGCGGGTATCCCTCCTTACTCATTAATGGCCGATCCAACGCCCGCTATGCCAATCATTCATGTGACAAGTGCTCTCATTGGATCTACAACCGAGTCGGTGCAAACTAGGACAAGGGCCTGTTTCATCCTGTGTACGTGTTTCTTGTCTTCGATTGTAGAGTGCTCTTAACAGCTCGACATCTTAGTTCAACTGGTTTCGGACGACAAGGACCTATGTCAGCTTGCGTACGAAAGAGGTTCTCTGTCGAAATTAGCGGATGCCGTGAAATCGATCACACCGAGCGACGCCACGGAAGGTTGGGACGAGGACGAACCAGACAGTATCTCGAACCTCCGGGAGGTAATTACATCTTTTATGGGACCCGTGTGTTACTCTAACCATGTTGTATAGGCCGCATTCACGACTATATCCTCTTTATCGCTCTTTGACAATGACATTAGATCGACAGTGACTGATACTCTTCATTTAATACCTTACATCCAAGCATCGTTGACACATCACAATGCTGGGGTTCGGTATGCGGCTACACAGTGTGTTCGGGCCTTGAGCAGAGCTGTTTCCGTGGTGAGGACCAATATAATGGATACCGGTCTGGGTATGGATGTATACCACAAGGTGTTTTGTAGAGATGGTGAGGATAGGAGAGTCCTCTTTGCCGCCAGTGCTGTGATCTGTAATTTGTTGACCGAATGTTCGCCTCTAAGACCTGTGAGTACAAATCTCGAATGGGTGCTGTTTTGACCAAGTACTGATGTCATGAATAGACGCTGGTCGAACAAGGAGTGGTTGATCGTCTCGTTCGGTTGTTACAATCAGCAGAGCCTGAGTTGCGGCTGAATGCGTTGTGGGCTTTTAAAAACTTATTGTACAAGAGCAATACCGAGCTCAAGCGCAAAGCTATGCACACGCTCGAATGGAGCGAACTGATCACGCAAGTGTTCATATCACTTCGGCCACAATATAGCTTCTCAACTTGATTTGCAGGTTGATGGTTGATGATGACCCCGGCATCCAAGAACAAGCGTTTCACGTCTTGCGGCACATTGCCGACGATGACGAAGGAATTGATATGATCTTCAGAGAGATGGGGGCTGACATTCTATTGCAGTCCTTGAGCGGGGCATTAGAATCCGAGAATGATGATCTTCTCAGACAGGTGCGCAGTCATCTAATTCATCTTCACTCTTCTACTTTGATTAATTCTGTGCGTTCAGGGTGTCTGTGTACTGGCAAATCTGGCCAACAGTCAATCCCATCATCTCCCCATCCTCTCCAATCCTCGAATATTATCATCGCTTCGCGCCTGTCTCGTTGACTCCAAAGTCGATATCCGACGCCCGGCGGCAGCTTGTGTCCTCGAACTCATCCGTTCGAATCCCAGAAGCCACCGAGAAATTAGAGAAGCGGGTATAGAATCTACTTTACGTAACATGTGTGATTTCGGCGGAAGCGGAGGGATGAGTAGGAGCCTGAGTGGAGGTAGTGTCACTGGCGGAATCGCAGCTGCTGGAAGTCCTACTGCCAGACTATTCCATATGGGGGCTGAGGATGATAGAGAAGTCAAGGAGAAGGTGAGAGATGCGTTGCATTGGTTGGATAGACATAGTCACGACATCGGTTGATTGTCGAGACAATGTTTCTCTCTTCTTGGTCTCGGTTTGGTTACATGTATTGTTTCAGACGTTGTATCCACTATACAATCTACTACACTCGTATCAGTTTCACTACGTAACCTTTCGTACTCTGTCTGAATCATCCATGTCATGCCGAGATTCCCGTACGCGAATAGTCGAACAACCCCCAAAAGGATATCAATGTCAAGTGAAATCACTGGTCAGGTGTTGCTTCAAGTCTTCTACTCGCGGGTTGAAGATTAGCTTGAAAGGGTGGATGTCGACCGTTATGCCCAGCTTGAAATTCATCGTGTCGATTGGTGCCGAGGGGTCTTCGGAGATATTGAATGACCACAACAAAAGTGCCGTGTTGATGAAGACAGAGCTGAATGATACACCCGAGTTGAGTTTGCTGATACGTTTCCTTCAGGCCGACCACGAGGAACACCTACCGATCAGCAACAGGTTGGCCTGGACATGCACTAAATATACCGCGTCATGCGGTCAGCTCAGCATACCACACGAGTGGATGCATGCGACAGGAACCCTTACCGCCGTCCGAAGCCGAATCCGAACATTTTGAGGTCGTCTCTGATCTGACCGCCCTCAGTGAGCCAGCGTTCAGGTTTGAAACTTTCGGGATCTGGGAATGCTTCAGGGTCGCGAAGAATCGACCTAATCGTGATCTTAGTTCAACCCAACACCACGATTGAGCGTTCGGAGATACCAACCAGTGATTTCCTACAACAGTTGCTCCAGCGGGGATAACATAATCATTCTACGCCAAGGTCAACAACGGTATGGAAGGCAGAATAGAATACACACCCATATAATGTCTTTGGACGCCCTGTGGGGAACGCCTACAGATGTGAGACAACATTGAGGAACCGCCCGATGATGGAAGCCCCAAAATCTGACTCACCAGAACTAACAGGGCGCCATCTATGAGCTTCCAAGAGGAACGCCGTGACATACGGGAGCTCCGCTTGGTCTTCAAATGTCGGTACTGTCATATATTTAGAACTTTCTATAGTTTCTCCGGGGCACCACATACATCGCGTTTTCCCGACCACAGCGTCCAGCTGAGCTTGGACTTTGGCTTGTTCGTGAGGGAAGCATGCAGCTGCCATAGTTACGAATGCGATGGCTGATGCGGTCTGACAATGTTCATGGTTTGTCACGATTGAAGCGAGGAGGGAAAGTTCAAGGGCTACTGACCGTATCTGTACCAGCACCAAATATCTCGCCCGTGAGATAAGCAATTTCGTCATCTGACAGTTGGTACTCTTGTTGACGCTCCAGGAGGTATGTGGAAAAGCTAGGTGGGATATCCTCTTTGTTGGCCTGTGAAGATGGCATGAAAGTTTGTTCTGAATGGGCACCCATCGCTCATGGGACTTACAATTTGGCGTCGCACGACTCCGAGCTGACGTTTGAACAAGTCAAGTTCCTCCTTTTGGTATCGCTGCAGCTTTCTCATTTCTGGGGTTGGGAAGTATTTCAGGAAGGGAAAGCTGTCAACAAGGTAGGTTCCAGGATGCAGGCACTCGACAACCCTCTTGAGTGTCTTCTCTATTTCGATGACTTCAGGATCCGAGTATCGGGTTGGGGTCTTCTTTCCGTAAACCATTGATAGGACAACACTGGCTGAATACCTAGTAACATTCACACTTTACGAGAGAGAAAGTCATGAGAGTTCTAAGTCACCTTCTGGCGTGATCCATATGATGCTCTGGGTCTCGAACGATGTCCAAAATGTATTGCTTGGCATGCCTGAATTGCAAAGGTTGATATTCTTTTGCAGCAGAGGGCTGAAGTTGAGCATGAAGTGCCCTGGAAATTCGACGTATGATACCCATGTTTTGATTAGATAATACATCAACTCACGACATGTTAACTCACCTTCTCAATCGTTTCAGACGATCCCCGCTATTCACAAATAGCACCCGCAAGTCCCCGGAGATGATCACACCAGACACGCAACGTGGTCGATCCGTTAAATCGACGCTGCGTTTCTGCATGATTTCCAAGACTTCCTACGTTACTTCAGGATTTCGGCGACAATCTGATGTGAGATCTGATCGATACCTTGTAACCCGCGATAACAACAAACAATTCCCGCCCGATCTTCAGTGAGAACACGGGAGAATATTTCTGAGAAAATTGGTGATACTGGAGAAATGTCCTGCGGTGAGTGAGTCAGTTAGGATCGTTCGCTGCAGGAATACACTGTAGGACATACGGTATCTCTGGAGAGAGTTCCTTCGGCGAAGGTCCAGGCGGGAGAGGTCGCTTGAAGCCGGGTATGAGTTTCTCGGTGAGGATTCTAAGAATTTGTACAAGTAGTAGTCCAACGCCAACCCAGACAACACTGGATATTGTCTCATTGACGGATGGATTGTTCATTGCGCTGACTACAAGTATCTGATCTGTGAAGGATCAAGACAATCGCTGTGGGACTGCACGATTTTGGCGGAGACGAACAATCCTATTTAAATGAGATCCAAGGACCTCTGGAGCCTACAAATGAAAGAAATGAGGCATACAGCCGAGATACCAACCATGCCTTCTTGACCTTCTCTTGATTATGATTCGTACTCGAGAAATCAATGGTCACCAGACCTCTCATGCGAGCAATGCCGACCACCCATTGTATTGGGACAATACACACGACGAGGTTAATCCAGGTGGCAAGGGAGCATTGCAATGCCGAATGAGCCAATGGAAAGAATCTATAGCTGGTTAGGTCAACGTTGCCGTGGGTGAACGGAACGATGTATAGGATTACTCACAGAAAGAAGTTACCAACGCGAGAAATGCGATTGTTCACTCCGTGGTTGGCTCTCAGTGTCAGCACTGTATTTCCTCCTCGGTGTCCGAGAGCTCGGGATGAGTCCAATGATGATGCAAGGGTATCTCGGACCGCCTCGAGTGATAGTCGACTCTGAGACCCTAACGGAGGAAGTCAGAAGCGATATGTCGCTTTCACAGACTCGATCTCGATACAAGTCGATTACAGTGACCTATTATTTGACGGCTTTAGTGTCGGTACTTTTCGTTGAGAGACAAAGCAAGGTTCAAGTTGATCAAAAAGGCAGCAGTTGTTGGTCAAGTTGAACCATACTACAGTTGAAATCGCACTGCGGTCAAGGCAGATACAGAGTCCGGGCGCCATGCGTATTTTTTGTGGGGTGGGTCTTTCGGAATCTTCCCCCGTGAGGGTCATGAGGAATCAGCTAAGACGCCACTACAAGTCTACAAGTGACCGACTTACCACTAGAATGGAAAACCCAACTTGAAGGAACACCAGCGTGGTAAGTAGACCCAAAGAGTAGTATTGATATCGGGATCCGTACCCTTGTGGCGCACAATAAAGTTCAACACGAGCGGAACTCGGTAGAACGAAAATCCGAGATGGCTCGATTAAGGGAGTACTTATGAGTCTCAAGCTTGAAAACTGTATAATGCATGATGACTGCGATTACTGACAACGTCATTATATGCTACATAGTGTATTCATCCTAGCATACCCCCCCCCCCCGGGCCAGAGAGCTCAAGGAGGCAATTTTCTCAACAGCGACGACCAGCTTGAATGGCCGCCGGTGCGTGTGGCACCCACGACAGTTAGGACACGATGTTGTTTGGAGTCTGAGGCTATGGCAGAGGATCTATGTTATCTCGGGGCATCTGTTCCGGCTATTCGACGGTACTCGTCAGCAGGTGCTTCATTTTGTCGAGTTGGTGACGCGGTTCAAAGATCAACTTGAAAGGGTGAATCTGGGCAGTGATTCCTGCTTTGTATCCCATGTCGTCAATCGGTTTAGACGGATCTTGTCGCATTTTGAAAGACCACAACAAGAGTGCTGCATTTATCCAAACAGACCTGGAAACGATTCCAGGGTCAGTGATTGTATTAATTCTTGATCGGGACCTCACCTATCCGCGATAGGTTGGCCAGGACATACACTAGAAATGGTATTCACTATTATGAATCGAAGTAGAACCAAGGAATACACGTACCGTCTCCCAAAGCCGAACCCGAGCATCTTGACATCGTCTCTGATACCTCCACGTTTGTCGAACCAGCGTTCGGGTCTAAAGATCTCGGGGTCGGGAAAGAACTCGGGGTCACGCAAGATAGACCTTCGTAACGAAATAGCATTGAGTCCAAGGTTTTCTTTAGAATCAAGTAATGATAATCAACGTACCAATGGTCTCCAATAACGGTAGCACCTTTCGGAATCACATAACCGTTCTATTTCGTGGTCAGTCAGACAACCACTTTAGAGACACGACGTATGAACGTACCCATATGATGTCTTTCGATGCTCTATGAGGTACTCCTGTACTGACTGGACGCCAACGGTGCGTTTCCAGCATGAAGGCAGTTACAAGCGGAAGATCTTCTTGATCTTCAAATGTGGGTACTACATTTGCACAAAATGTATCAGCGTTTTCTGGGTAAGAAGCATGGGAGCTACATACAACGGCCATCCCCAACGACGTTGTCGATTTGTTCCTGAACTTTGGCCTGCTCCCCAGGAAAACACGCTGCTGCCATCGCTATGAAGGAGATCGCAGATGCGGTCTGAATCTGTGATCAGTGTGAGCGCATGAGGTATTCGAGTGAAAGACTCACAGTATCAGCCCCTGCCCCGAAGATCTCACCCACCAGGTATGCTGTCTCGTCATCTGATAGCTCGAGCTCCCGTTGGCGCTCCAAAATATATGACGCAAAGCTTGGTTGGATATCTTCTTTATTGGCCTACCATGATATCAAGTAAAACGATAAGTGGACTGAATGATCTACCAAGTGACTGTCCGCTGGACTGACTATTTGTTGGCGAACCACATCCAACAGTCCCCTGAAAAGAGCGAGTTCATCTTGATGGTATTGTCGTAAAGTCCTGATCTCTGGTATGGGAATGTACTTCAGAATCGGGAACGTATCAACGAGGTAGGCGCCGGGTTGGAAACAATCGACAACTCGTTTGACGGCTCTGTCGATTGCATTGACCTCGGGATCGTCGATATGTGTTGGGGTCTTCCTTCCGTATGCCAATGAGAGGATTACACTGGTTGTGTACCTGATGACAGGGACAAAAATCGACACGACCTCGTTAAGAACATAATTTTGCGAATAAGAGAAAGGGGGACCAACTTCCTCGCATATTCCATATGACGATCTGGGTCTCGAAGAAGGTCCACAATATATTGTTTTGAGTACTTGAATTGCAGTGGTTGGTATCGCGTGGCGACAGAAGGTTGAAGTTGATCATGAAATGCCCTGCACAAAAGTATCAACGTTGAGAGTGCGAAGAAAAATAAAGGCCGATCGCAAATGGGTTACCTCCTGCACCTCCTGAGCCTTTCACCGTGGTCGAGGAATACCACCCGCATTTG
This sequence comes from Meripilus lineatus, assembly GCA_027627245.1. NCBI lineage: Eukaryota > Fungi > Basidiomycota > Agaricomycetes > Polyporales > Meripilaceae > Meripilus > Meripilus lineatus. The sequence goes on along the minus strand of JANAWD010000099.1, from coordinate 41,720 downwards.
CCCAGAAGCGATCTCACCTGCAGAGACATAGCGTGGTCTGTCCTCTACATCAACGCCCTGCTTCTGCAAGATATCCAGGGCGTCCTGAAGGCCCTCAGGTCAACGGATCTACTTTATAAAGCAAAGTAGTGAATAGATACCTTGTAACCGGTGATTATTATGAATAACTCCTTTCCCATCTTAAGAGAGAATACAGGAGAGTACCTCTTTCCGAACTCATAGAATTGTAGAAACAGTCTAACAAGCCCATCAACAAAGAGGAGTATGACAAAAGTAAATGTACATACTGTTTATCCGGAACAATATCGACTTGACTTGGACCGGGGGGGAGAGGAATGTTCCTTCTACGCTGGGCAACGGAGACGGCAGAGACTACAAACCCAAGGCCCAAGAGAAATGCATAAGTCAGAGGATGAATACTCGTGAGTTCGATCATTTTTGGTGAACCGAATGTCGCCCACTCCCAATATACGAAAAGTCTCTTATGTATATTTGCAGGCGGGAATTCATGGGTTGCGTGAGACTTTCCCATCACGGTGAGGGCTTCGGCATGCTCGAGCATATCGTTGAGATTCATTTCGGATCCCTGGTCCCGGACTTCTAACCCTAGTATGACCGGTAAATAGCAGTTCTGTGGAGCAGGTGCTCGATATCCTATCAATCGGAAGACGAGAAGATCAGCTGAATGATCAAACAGATTGTGAGAGAGATAAACACCATTTAAAGTCGGTGCGACATCGTGGTACTACCCTTCGCATCGTATCATTCGACACAATACGCATGAATTGGAACGCCATCACTTCGAGACACAGTGGCATAGACAACTTAGATATCGATGGTAGCTTTCAGGCGTCTTACATGCACAATTTTCAGTATCTCCCAGCGGTACAGCTGAGATTCATATTCGCCGCGTTTGATAATTCCCAGAATCGCAGACCCCGGAGATTCCGGTCTATTTTGAGACGCTACGACAATGGGGACCAGTCTTCGAGGAGCTAGCAGGGTATGAAAGTTGCTCGCAACGGAAATGAAACACATGGAAAGACGTGTTTCATCTAGAGGGGTGTCTTTCGAAGGACGTCGAAGGTGAAATGCCGAGTGGGTGTTGACTCGGATACTGATGAGGTTCCGGCGAAAGATGCGTGTATTCTCAGCGAGGACAATCGCCTCGTCTCATCTGAGTCGCGTCTAGTAGAAAGCAAGTTAGCATGGGTGTCTCTCACATTGGTATTGGAGCACCACCAACGGATCTGTCGGAAAGAAAGTTGGATGTTCTAACTAATATACAATGCCTCGTTGCTGGCGTTCGCTAATCTTGATGTCCGTCTTCAGTAATTCCAGCGTTGAATGATACAGAGGTGGTCTGGGATAATGGCAGTTATTGTGGGAGGGCCACGCCGCGAGAACCGATCTTGCGTCCAATGGCGGCAAAAAGACGCAAAAAGAAACCCCAACCCAAGAAGCGAGCTAGGGCCACACTTTGTGTAGGCTCAAGAACTCACGGAATGCTTTAATGCATGGCGATCTTCTAAAATTAATGAACTCGTTGGACCACAGGATGCCGAGTGCTTGCCCCAGAGTCCAGATTAAGCTGGCAAACGAGGCATGCAAGCCGAACAATGACATGCATTGACAAGCCTCAGACGGGAATCGTTGATTCCGAAACAAAAATACACACAACGTTATTTACTTCTATTGCGTCGACTAGGCAGCTCTCTTTCTATCCACGTATGCTACCTATCTGACTACGGATGCGAAGGGAGTATTTCCTCTTCAATTCGAGGCACTCGTTAAGAGTTGCTTCATGTCGTCCAGCTTATGGCGAGGTTCGAAGACCAACTTGAAAGGGTGAATTTGTGCAGTGATTCCTGCCTTGTATCCCATATCATCAATTGGCTTCGACGGGTCCTCCCGCATCTTGAAAGCCCACATCAAGAGTGCCGCATTGATCCACACAGACCTAAAGATGAAAGCAGGATCAATCGTGGTATTCCATAACGAACAGGACTGACAGCGCACCGATCTGCCACAGGTTGTCCAGGGCATACGCTATCAATGACAGTTACTCTCTCAAGGATCAGAATACAATCGAGCAATGCACTCACCGTCTCCCGAAGCCGAATCCGAGCATTTTGACGTCGTCTCTGATACCTCCACGCTTGTCGAACCAGCGCTCAGGTCTGAATACCTCTGGATCCGGGAAGAACTCTGGGTCACGCATGATGGACCTGAACAACGAGACGGTACTGAGTCCGAGTAGTGTCAAGCCTGGATCACAACCCTTACCAATGGTTCCCGATTACAGTAGCACCTTTGGGGATCACATAACCATTCTATCTAAGATTCAGTCGACCACATGATAGAAATGAATGATGAACATGCCCATATGATGTCTTTAGATGCTTTGTGCGGTATTCCTGACATTGAAAGAAGTTGAGTTCAGACTCGTGTGCCTGAGTATTTCGGCTCACCAGTGCTTATTGGACGCCACCGATGAGCTTCCAACATGAAGGCGGTCACGAGCGGGAGGTCATTCTGATCTTCGAACGTCGGCACTACAACAATTACGCAGAGACTTTAGTTCTTCTCAGATACGGATTGCGTGAAGGTCTCACGCACAGCGGTCATCTCCAACTACGTTGTCGATTTGCTCTTGGACCTTAGCTTGTTCATGAGGGAAACAAGCAGCCGCCATAGTTATGAAAGAAATCGCGGATGCAGTCTGCGATGCCATAGTCAGCACACGAAAAGAAGTGGAGTAAGTTTATGAATAGAAGCCCACCGTATCAGACCCAGCACCAAATATCTCACCCGCCACGTACGCCGTCTCATCATCTGATAACCCAAATTCCTCCTGACGTCCCAAGATATAGGACGAAAAGCTCGGTGGGATCTCTTCTTTATTGGCCTGCCGTTATATCAGATAATAAAGTGGAGTGAGTTTAAGAAGAAATTCCGAGCAAACGCTCATTTAACTGACAATTTGTTTGCGGACGACGTCCAATTGGCCCCTGAAAAGAGCGAGCTCCTCTTGGTGATAGTTTCGTAAAGTCCTGATCTCCGGTATGGGAATATACTTCAGGATTGGGAATGCATCGACAAGGTAAGCTCCAGGGTGGAAACAGTCGACGACTCGCTTGACGGCCAAGTCTATAGCATCGACCTCGGGGTCATCAATCCGTGTAGGGGTCTTCCTTCCGTATACCATTGAAAGAATCACACTCGTCGTATATCTAAAGATGTTGATCATTCACAACTCAATTAGAGCATCGCCTAGCATAAAGGAAGAGGGTGGGACCAACCTCCTTGCATACTCCATGTGATGATCCGGGTCACGGAGAAGGTCCATGATGTATTGCTTCGAATGTTTGAATTGCAGAGGTTGGTACTGCTTGGCCACAGAGGGCTGTAGCTGAGCATGAAAAGCTCTGCAAAAGGGTTGAATCAGAATTTCAGAGTTGGGGAGATTACACGACTGTGGGAGATCAGGAGTTCATTACCTTCTGAACCTCTTGAGTCTTTCACCGTGATTCAGGAACAATACTCGCATCTCTCCAGAGACGATCTCACTGGCAGAAGTATAGCGAGGTCTGTCCGCGACATCAACACCTTGCTTCTGCATGATGTCCTGGGCTTCCTGAAACTTCTGTTCAACATCACCCGAATAAATGGATGACAGAACAATCAATAGATACCTTGTAGCCGGTGATAATGATGAAGAGCTCCTTCCCAATCGTCACGGAGAACACAGGGGAGTATCGTTGCCCGAACTCATGGAATTGTAGATAAGTTCTAACAGGATGGTAAGCAAAAGAAGGCGTGGGACAGAATATATGCACATACGGTTTGCCTGGGATGATCTCGTCTTGAGTTGGACCAGGGGGGAGAGGAACGTTCCTTTTGGGCCGCGCAAGAGAAACTCCAAGCACTACAGCTCCAAGGCTCAGGAGCAATCCGTACGTCAGGGGATGAATACTTGTGAAGAGGTCGCTCATTCTTGACAGAAGTGGATGCCGTTCTTTCCCAGTGGACGAGAACAACCTTATATATATTCACCGGCAGCACCACTTGACTTAAGGACTGCGACTTTGTCAGTGTGGCGAGAGCATTGGGGATAATCAAACAGATACGAGTCGGATTCCAACTCGTGAGCTTTTCACCCCATTTTACCGGGAAATGGTGGCTTTGGTGGAGTGGGTACGTTGTATTCTATCAATTGGAAGACGTGAGAGTCAGCTGAATTATTCAATGGGGGAGAGGAGGGGATAAAGTTCCAACAGAAACTCACGCAATGAACACCGCTGTACTGCGCCAAGTGCGATCCTCAAACAGAGATTGAAGAAAAAAAAGGCAATTTCACTACCGAGAGTCACAAAAAACAAAAGAATGGACGGCACAGGTCAGGGCACCCAACGTTTAGACCTCCAGGTGCCCTCAGCGGGGGCGCTGCGCCCCTCGCCGCTGGTGTTCGGGTCCACAGTGCTTGGTAATCCTGAGGTGTTGCTCTCACAAGGGATTCTGTCACCTTGAAAAAATGACGAGGAGTAGGCTCGCCGCTTGAAGAATCAGGAGGTCAAAATACTGCGAAGGTAACGGGTCCTATGTCACAGGTATTTCGTCCCAGCCGCTAACCCCAAGAGCACATCGATGGTTGTAGCCACGCAGTTCGTGCAGTACGGGTTTGGGGCAGACGAGAATCCCAAAACCAACCCTGCAGGCTGCAAAAGGGCATGTTTGACCTGGCTTTCTATCTGTCGATTAGAATAGCCCAATGTGGGGTCAGCGACTGAGTATGGTTCAGATAACCTGTGCGACTCCGAGTCGCATAGACTTGAAGCGAGAATCACGGGCCTGCCAGAAAGAATGTGATGTGTAGTTCGATGGAGTGATTTGCAAGGGACCCATCGTGGAGTATCCAGTTCCAACTTTCGACGTCAAGGAGAACAAGCTCAGAGGCGAAAGCAGGCCGAGACGCACAGGAACGGATTGTTGGCGCGGGCCGGTGCGCGTCGCGTCATTGTCCTGGGCGTCTGGTTGTGCAGCCAATGAGAGGGCGTCGTGTGGTCTTAGCCGAAACCGAAGAGCAAGCGGCCCCAGAGAACTCGCTGGGTGACCCCATTCGCTGGCAGACGCGTCTGGTTTTATTCTGCCCCAACACCTTATTCCTCCTCCAGCACCTTCGTTCCTCCCCTCATCATCCTCAACGTCGACAATGGCCTCTCTCGCACGCATAAGTTCTCGTCTTTCACGCAGAATCGTAAGTGTTTCTCCACGCAAACAATAATCACGCAAACAATCCAAATTGCTCATCATTTTTCCATACGATACTTAACAGCCTCTAGCCCGTGCGATCCAGACCTCAGCAGATACAACACAACTCGCTCAAGATGCTTCACATTCCGAACCGTTCACTGTAAAACTCCACGAAGACTCGTTCCGTGCCTATCGAACGGAAATCCCCGGATTGGAAGTACAAGTAACGAAAGATGGGCTATTGTCAATGTACAAGGAGATGAACTCCATGAGGAGGATGGAGATGGCTTCAGATGCTCTGTACAAACAGAAACTCATTCGCGGTTTCTGCCATCTGGCCATTGGCCAGGTGATTACCCCGCAATTTCATTTCCCCACATTATACCATACTAATGCAAACCCCACAGGAAGCTGTCTCAGTTGGTCTTGAGAGAGGTATCACCCCAGAAGACCGTGTCATTACCGCATATCGATGCCATCCCTTCGCCGTACTACGAGGAGGAACGATCAAAGGTGTCATTGCTGAATTGCTCGGTCGTCAAGCCGGCATGTCTCATGGAAAGGGTGGCTCAATGCACATATTTACGCCATCATTCTTTGGTGGCAACGGTATCGTTGGTGCTCAAGTACCAGTAGGGGCTGGTATTGCTTTTGCGCAAAAGTACATGGAGAAGCCTGTAGCCACTTATGCGATGTATGGTGATGGCGCGAGTAACCAGGGCCAGGTGTTCGAGGCATTCAACATGGTACGTGTGGTTATCTTCTATGCAAGATAATTTCCCTGATTGTCTTGACTCGTTTGCGTTGTACAGGCGAAGTTATGGGATCTCCCTGTTGTCTTTGTATGCGAGAATAATAAGTATGGTATGGGTACTTCCGCGGAGCGTTCATCCTCCAACCCCGAGTACTTCACTCGTGGTGACAAGATCCCTGGTATCCAGGTTCGTACTCGCCTTTCGACCCGGATTTATGACCTATCTCTGACACTTCGTGCTATCTAGGCCAATGGTATGGATATCATTGCTGTCAAGAAGGCTGTTGAGCACACACGAGAATGGGTCCTCAGCGGAAAGGGACCAATCATCCTCGAGTTCGTAACATACCGTTACGGTGGTCATTCGTGAGTTTCTCAGTCTTGTCAATTCTCATCAATTTTACGAATAGCCTTTGTCGTTACCGAATTGCTTCACANNNAGAATGNNNGACNCAGGCACCNNCTNNNG